>ML860030.1:0-17717 GCA_009831015.1 Picea engelmannii
CACACTTCCTACTGCTTGCCTAACTATTTGGTTACCTTCCTTTTCCACCCAAACACAACATCAAGAATATAATCCTTAAGTTCTCTTTGGTGTTGGAAAAGAGGTTGAAATCCAAACATCAGATATACAATAGATACCATTGAGTACTCACATAGTGCTATATCCCTTCCATATCCAACCATATTATGGTCTCACACATGACTAGCTATATGGATATTTATTTTTTCTATCAAGAGTATGTCTCCTGACTTGACATGGTTATGATCCCATAACCAAACATATCATACTATGCAACAAACATTTATCAAAATGTATTCTAGCATCAACAACATTTACATACTCTAGGCCTTCAACCATTACATATCAATTTAAATATTGAAATTAACTGAGGGAATTCTTACCTCAATCCCCTTTAACATGTATGCATTAACAACAACTAACTGCATACCTGCCTGGTTGTTATCAACCTACTTGTTACTATCTGACCAACTGATATTTGAAGAAGATCACATAATTCCTCCTTCATCATTTTGATCACCATTCATGCCACCCTCATGGGTCTTCACCTAGATGGAAATCATAAGAAACAACAACATCCACATCTTTAACCCTTCTATATCAATTTTCTTGAATACATAATCCATCATTAGTCAGACTCAAACATTATTTCATAATAATAGACTATTCTAAATCCACCAGGATGTTTTATGCATATCCAAGCATGTACATATGCAAAATTACACATTCATATGCACCAAGCATTCACTGTCAGCATGCCTACTAATGCATATGCATTTTAACGTCATTGTATGTTGCATGCACTCTAGTGCATTTCTATTTCAATTCACTTATTTATTTACCTATTTCTATTGTAGCTAGTTGTCCTTAAACTCCTTTAGATCCTTGTTACCTTGTTTGCTCCCATTTTTTTCATCTGCACTATGGTTCCCTGGGTCTGAACACTTTTCCAGCCACGTTCTTCTTGGGAATTCTTTCCCACTTAGTACCATTCCCCAATGGAAATCCATTTTCATTCAGTGCCACTTTTCAAGTGAGAGAGAATTCCAATTTATCTGCATTGGCATCCTTCTTCCACTGTGAACTTTGATATCATAAGTGGATTTATTTCACTAAGTACTTTTAGACAAGTAGATAAGTCATATCTAACAAATCCTTCCCTGGAAATCCTATGCTTGACACATAGGGATTATTCACACACCACCTCTTAAGCTCTTTGTTTTCTTCCACATCAATCTTGCAACTGTCTACACATCTCTACCTTCAAGGCTATGGATCCTTCCTTTTCCTTTATATGCCCATTAATGACATCATTCACCTGCTAGCTTCATGTCCCAAGTGAGGATTCCTTCTTTTGCAGTGCCTCATCCAACTTCTGTAATATTTGTCATGCTTCCATGAATCTAATATATGATCTTGTTCTTGAATTGATTTGATTATACCTCTAGTCCCGCCAAACCTGCAAGAAATCATCTGGTTAGATTTATACATATTATACAAAATCGTCAATTAAATTTATAGGTACCTTTTTTGTTTAATTTATGAAGAAAATTATAACAGATATCCAAAAAAAAGAATGATTCCATGTCATTCTCCTCTGAATCAAATTTCCAACAACTAAAATCAGATATCGGAGTTAAAAGTTAGGGATCCATGAAAAACCACTTTCAACCCCTTTAGTTGATATATAAAATCTAAAACTGCACAGGTGCTTCCTCCAAACCAAGTTCCATGTGACCACGACTTGAAACCACAGGATTAATCAACCTTTAGTACCCCTCTCTGGGTTTTTCTACACAGGATCTTGCGAAAACACCAAGTCTGAGGGTTGGTTTACTTCTAGGCCCTTTTTACCTTAGCATGAGACCGACGTTGGGACCAAGTCCTCCGAACTTTGGCCTTCGCTATTTTCCATTTCCAAACTTTGATTTCCTCCTGGATCGCTTTCACCTGGAGTTCATGATATGTCGATGCGTGTCCTCTGATAGATCGATGGCTATGAATCGCTTTGGTGATTTGGGCTTCGAGAGTTTCAAACTCTCCAACTTAACTTTCTCCCTGAGTGATTTAACCCAAATTCAACGATCCATCGATGCATGTCTCTCATAGATCAATGGTTGTGAATCTTTTCAGCTCTTCAGGCTTCAAGGGTTTCAAAATCTTTGCCTTCACTTTCTCCTGGAGTGATTTCACCCAAAGTAGATGATTAGTCGATGTGTGTCTCTCACAGATCAAAGGTTGATATGTACTCTGACATTCGAGATTTCTCAACCCAACACAACTGTCACATATTTTTCCTTTGGAGTGCCTAGTCTCTGGAATGCATGATATATCGCCACACGGAGAAATACTAGAAGTGGACACATGGCCCAATCAGGCGAGTGACATGTGTCACATTCTAACTAACATTTCAATTCTCCATAGGTTCAAAACTGACTGACATGTGCCACACATCCCATGTGTTTACATCATCCTAGGTGATGTCCGCGAGCCATGTCACTTCAAAATTTTGGGCTTTGGAAGATTTTAGGCTTGCATTCTTGGGTCCACATCACCTCTAGGTGATGTCATCATGCCCCACCACTTCGACTCTTCATGATTTAGGACTTCAGGCTTTGTGAGTTTCCCCACTATCACACGCCAATTCTCCCGAACTTCGAATTCTCGAACTAACCAATATGTCGACACATGCCTACCTTATCAAACAGTCCGTATTAACTTTGGAATTTGGGAATTTAGGAGATACTGATGCAAAGATCAACGGATCTTGTTGATTTGTGATCAATGGTCCTCAATTACTTTGGGAATTTGGGCAGTTCTTTCCCTAGTGCTTCACTCTACAAAACCTCCCAGAGTACTAAGTTTCCAAAGTGAGAGATCTGGCACCGTGTGTCCTTGTTGATGGATGGTCCAGATGAACTCTGAGCTTCAAGACTTTAGGAGTTTTGGATTTTTGCATCTGTCTTTATTTCCAAGTGGTTATCCACTGGAGTGAAGGATCTCCTTCCACGTGTCCACTTTGATCAATGGTTTGGATCTACTCCAGTTCTTCGAAGCTTCGAGCTTTTGGGATTCCTTTACTCGCTCAACTTCTTCTTGCTTCCTCCTGAACTACAAGATCACCTGACACGTGTCCCCTACTTGAATATCAATGACCACGAGTGATTGCGGAGACTCAACTCGCTCACTCTTTAATTTCCTTCACAATCTTTGCAATGCAAAGATGCTCATCCGTAGTGGGATCGATATCCACCGTTGATCTGTTGATCTAGCAAGATCAACGATCATGATCGATTGCGAGATCACAACTTGTAGAAACATTAATTTCCTTCTTGATCCCCACAATTCCTCCCCACCGTCGATTTATCTCCAATGAGATCCGACAATTGTGACTTAACCTTTGCTTCACCTTCATCAGACGACCCTTGTTCAACTTCCCTCCGATCCAACGATCCCAGATCTCTCTTGATCCCACCGTGGTGATCGCTCTTGAGTTTTAAAGGGACGATAACTATCCTTTGAACCCTTACAAAGGATCTCTGATGTTCTAGCTCTTGCATGGACTTTTGCAATGCCATTCCTACGAAGTTTTATGACTTCAAGTTCATAAATCGATCTCAACCACGAAACTCTGACCAATAGATCTGACCCATACAAGCCTGGTGTTTCAACTAGAAGCTCTGATGCTAATCTTTAACATACCCAACCACTCAAAGGTTAGGCTACGCCACTTAATCTGATTGAAACACACCTAGCCACCCGCAGGCGAGGTACACTGCAATCCAAGGACTCATTTCTATGATCTTATATCGAAAACAAAGGGCTTCTCAACAATGTTAGAATCATGCACACCACATGCATAAGTCAATATCCATGCCACAACATAAAAGTGATAAGCAATGTGCCATGCACAACACATAGCCAATAGTCAGGCACATTAAAAATACATATCTCAGAGATAATTAAATACACAATGGAAATAAACACTGCACAAAAAACACAAAGAGTACTTATATTTACAATTAAACATTCACCAATTGGCTACAGACCAAGGATGTTCCTCCCAACCATACAAATTGTTCTTCATTTACTCTTAGCAACAAGTCACCCATGATCCAGGGCTATGAATCCACAAGGACGGGTACTAGGCCAAGTATAAACAAACAACAATTGGCTAAGTAGCTCTCAGGTTTCCCAACCTCACAACAAATCCTAATTTTCATCTCTCTTACCCCCTCATCCTACAAAACAAAAAGAAATGAACACCTTTCTCTGCCATGAAGTCCCTGAGACTATTCCATTTCTCTCCAGGGCGCCATTACTACTGGTCAGGAGATATCCCTACTAGAAACTCCAAGGAATATCAGTTGTGGATAGTTCAATCTGACCTGTTATCAGTCTCATGACTAAATCTCATCACTTGAGCTATCACAGGCCTTTTAACACTCACAACAATCCAAGTACACAATCTCTCTTCTACCCATCTTACACAACCCCGAGAGAATGGACCCCCTTCTCTGCCATGCAATCCCTCAGGTTGTCCATCTCCTTCCAAGGATCCAGTGCTTTTGGTTAAGAATATCCCTGTTGGGACTCTCAGAACTTGCTGCTATGGACAGTTCTATCTGAACTTCCATCAATATCATGCACATAGGCATCCATTACCTCCTGGAATGATCAATAATTGTTACATCCATTCATCAATGGCTCTTCTCTTCTTTCCATTTTTTTCTGCACTCATCCCAAGAGCATACAAACTAGAAATGGTGAGTGAAGAGGAAAAAAGAACAAGGGAACAAAATGAACCAGGGGAAGAAGACAAAGAAAAAATGAAAAAAACCCCAAGGGATGCTTAAATCACATGAAGACAAGAGCCACATGGACTCCCTCCCAAGAATCTCATGTAAGCCCTTTTCTCCATAAAATCAATTATGGGTAAAATCAATTAATAATAAAAATAAGACTTAGCCCCTAAATCCCCCTCTCTCATGGAATCATAGCCCCCTATCTCTTTTGTCCTTGTCAGTATTGCAGCCAGTGGTGTTTTTTATTAAGGTATATGAATTATTACATTTCTTGGGCACTCTGTCCCCTTTTCAACTTTACCGGCTCACCAACATAAGTCATATTTACATAATACATTATAGTTCATAAGGGTTAGAACCGGGATGTTACAGAAACACCCTCGAGGGCGGTTAATAAAGGAAGATGATGAGTCTGACTGGTGAATGGGCTGTAAAGTGATTCAAGGATGGTTGTAAGAATTGTCGATGACCCGTAGGCATTGACGGCCTATTAGCTTCATAGGTCTTCGACTGGTAGGAAATAAATGCAATAGTCACACGATAAGACCCACTATAACATGGGAGTTTGTTGAATTCAAATGTTATGGGGGTCAATGGAATCAAAAAGAAATGATAATTCTCTCTGTGTCTTTCGAGAATCCTCATTGAAAAGGTAATGATATTTAAGATATTGTCTCCCTTCTGGAAACTATGCTGATGTCAACATGAAGGGAAACACGATGCTAATAAGCTAAGGGACTCTAGAAATCCATTGAGTAATAGATGATATCACATATTGACAGATAACATTAACAAAGGTAATATTTTGTCAGACTCAAGATTTCCCTTGGTTGAGGTGTTGAGGGATGAGTGGCAACAACCGTAAAACTAGATCTAGTGTCAGGGGGACGACTAGATATGGGGTTAAACTGTGCGAAAGGCTAACAAAAGGGGAAAAATTAGAGATCATGGGTATAGGGACTTGGGATACTCAGGGTTTGTTAATGATGTTAGTAGGAAAAAAGGGTGGATGCCCCAACCAAGGGAAACATGGTTTTCTTTTCCAGGTAAAAGAAGGCCATCAAGGATGACAAAGAAAAAGATATGTATATGCTGGAAACAAAGGATTTATAAAATTAGCAAAGAAATAAAGAATAATTTGGTGTGAGTATACAGATACAAAAACAGTTGCCTCAGTGAAAGATGGCTTGGCCCTTTTAGAGCGCAATTTGTGAAAGATTAATGGTGGATGGTGGGGGCCCCATGGGTGGGTTTCTATATCGGGTAAATGGATGGAGGATAATCTGCAAATGGGAAAAATGATGGTGGATGATATGGAGGGCTAATGAAAATGCAGGGGTGTAGTCAATATAACCAAGTGTAATATGATATGACCCGGGAGTCCATTGGAAAGGTTAGAAATATGATGAGAAGAAGCATGGGGTTCATTCTTAGAAGTGAAAAGTACTATAAGGACTCCAAATCCCAGGGGGTGAAATTAGCATGAGTGTCAAGTTTCTAAGGGAAACTATGAATGAGACAACTCATGTGTCCATCTCAATAAAGAAACCTCGTTTCCTACCACTCCACCAAGTACATCCACTGTTGCTATGGAGTCCTCAACCACAAGCACGAAAGGGATACGAACCAATTTTTTTCATTCCATATTCTTAGAATATGGACATTACACTCATCATTTCCCAACAATACCTCAATTTCACCACACATTAGTCATATTATGCCACACATCTTTTCATGAGGCCCCTCAGGAACTCCCTACTGATGCTCACATTAATGAAATTCATTATGTATCTTCGTCAGTCCCCGAGCGGATGATATGTCCTTGTGCTCTCTATGAATCACTTGCTCATTTCATGTACCAGTGTCCTTTGATTGTTGAATACTGAGGTCATTACTCAACCCCTATACAACCCCATCCAAACACCCCACCACTCGTGATCCAACATAATCCCCTCACCCACTCACCAAATATTGTAAATATCACCTCCCCTAAACCAGAATCACTCCCCACTCATCCATGGTTCACATTTCGACTGTCTGAGGATATTTCCCCAAATCCTCCCAATTCTCCGGTAAATCTCCCATCTGAGATATTCCCCCCCACCACAGTTTATCATCCACATTGCCTTGACATTTGGTCTATGTCCAACAAGCCATCGCACCCTATACATGATATCCCTTATATGTCCTCATCCCTTGAGGCCAATAACACTTCTCCATTGACATTTCCCCCTATCATATCCCAGGATCCTCTGTATTCTCTCATTTTCCACTGTGACGAATATATCTTGGAGGAATTGACTACCCCTGATTTCCCATTGAATGCACTCCATCATCGAGCACTTTTCTTCTCACAAGAGGTATTTCACCCTTCTGACCTCATGTACGACCCTCCATACAGTCCCTAGCTAACCTCCCTCAAAATCACACAATGTGGGGCGATAAGGTCACTAACCTGTCTCTCACAACTCTTGGATCAGTATCCCCAAGCTCCCGCAATCTTCAAATCACCTCACGGCTCTCTTTCCTGATCACCCATATCATCTACACTTCTCCCCGGAAGAGAATGTTTTTCATGCCATGTTCAGGTATGCATGCTCACTTTCAGTTTTATCGAATAGATGTTATATGTTCTTTATCATCAGATATTTCTCACATTAGGTATTTTATTTTTTATGTTTGCAGGTACTTGTTCAACAAGATTACATCCCCTTCAGGTATATGTACGACACTGGCATGTTGTTACTTCCTCTGTAAATAATTGCATATCCCAGTCACACCCTTTGACATTTACCTTTAGGGCCCCTACATTTGGCTCTATAATATCTTTACCTTTGCCACATTTTGGTACTATCAACCGATATGGTCACCAATCTGTTGTGTTGGTTTTTTCACATGGGTGAGAAAAAACACAACACTTGCATGCTTAGTTAAGTCATAAAAATAAGAAATAGGTTTTTGAGTTGATTAGTTAACCAAATACACATGAAGCAAGGAAATAAAAACTAAAAACAAAAGGAAATAAATGTTAGAGAAGCTTGGAAGAACTAGAACCATGAAAAGAAAAAAAATACCAATATATAGCTACCAATGGATCAATATATTGATAGGCTAAACATTGTAGATAAAGGCAGGGACTTATGAATCCCCTCTTCATCCTTGGGAGGGATATTGAGTTCCCTAATAGGGAACTCTTCTCTTCATACAATGGAAAGTGACAATGGTGAAGAAATACAATGCCAATCCTCTCAATAGGTGAGTAGTATGGCCCTTACTATAGTGCTTGAATGATACCAGGAGAAAAGAGGATTCTCCAACAAGAATTCTTCCATCATAACAATACCTTGAAGTTCTTATTTTTCTAGGACACACATGGAACATATTTATAGCATCCATTCATGGAAATATATAATCGGTTCATAGTGTGAACAAGGGGCCTTTTAGGGAACTTCATATACCTTTACCAGCCTCCAAGATAGATTTCACTTAGATATGAGTGTCAAATCATTTTGGGGGTCGGACTAGAAGTGGTTGAGAGGCCGACAAGATTCATAAATGCACCATTCTTTAACCATTGTGTGCAATGTTGGGAAAATTTTTCCAGTGATAACACATATCTCGGGTCACATCCAAGAGTGGCATAGACAGAAGAGGTCAATCAAATCCTACATACCTCCATAAATCCTTTTAGAATGGTTCCTTAAGTATTTACAACCTTACATTTCCAAGGATGTTTCCACATTCAGAGTTATTTATGAGGAAGAAGCGATTTTTAAAGCCCTGTAATTAGATATTATATATAATGATTTTGGGATGTTATAAGAAATTCTTCTCGATGCACCAAGGTCAAGTTATGACCCTATAAAAAATCCCGGACCTCATGCTGATGGTATTGTAGGTTCCACAAATGTGAAATCCGTAGACTTGGTGACAAGCCAGTTGAAAGAGTTGTCTCTAAACTATTCTATAGGAGGACAAGCTTTGTTTGTGTCCTCCACTCCAATCCAGTCAATAGATGTACATTATGTGCAATCGTTGACCACACCGAATGGTAACCAACAAGCAGAAGGGAATACAAATAAAGGGCATGGTAAAAATAGTAAGGGTTGGAGAAATAATAAAAATAAACCCAAGGACAACAGTAATAATGAGAATTTGAATAGTAATGTTGGTGAGGGAAAGAAAGAAAGGAGAAAGGTGGAGTTTCCCTGCAAGATTTGTATGGATGATCACCTTACCCACTTGTGCCCCAAACTTTCATAAGCTGTGAATATTTTATCTCTACCACCCATTGTGTTGACTAATCCCTTTCCACATAATCAACACATGGCCTTGAGCTCCTCTAATGCCGGAAATGCAGCAAGTGGAATTCAAAACCCACCAGTGCAAGACAGTGACCATCTATGCATCAATATGGTTAAGTCTCAAGTTAATGTAGCCACTCGGTCTCGCGATTATAGTTCTTCATAGTATGTACCTAGTCTAGAGTCTCCCCCTCCACTGGAGACACATTTATAGATAGAAAAACTAGAGCCTATTCCTCATATTCCGAAAGGAGTACTTAAGCACTCTACCCACAACCCTAATTCTAGAGCTCCCAGAATTAATCTATTGTGTAGGATCTAGGTCAAAACCCTTGCACAATGTCAGCTCTAGAGGTACTCCAAATGTTTCCTTCATAGAGGAATGCCTTGCTATCTGTGTTAGGAGCTCTAGATCCTTGTGTCTCTAAGGTTATTAATTTTGACGTCATAGATGTGAAGCCTCGCTTTCCTTACCATGTGGCATTTCAAATCCATGTGGGTTACTCAAATTATACCATCAAGCACACTTTTATTTATGAAGGTTCTAAAACATGTGTGATTTCCTTAACCTATTGGAAATCCCTTGGCTCTTCAACCCTCTCTCAATCTTCGACCATGTTGACTTCTTTTGATGGTCATTCTTTCTACCCTCATGGTATTATTCCTACCTTCCCGGTTCAGCTAGGTGGGAAGACTATGGAGGTGGATTTCAAGGTGGTTGATGCACCCCTTGAGTATAACTTGTTACTAGGACATCATTGGACTTATGATATGACTGCGATCATATCATCCATCTTTCATACTTTATTATTTCCTAACGATGGGAATATCATGACGATTGACCAATTTTCCTTTGAGTACACTATCCCCAATGCATCAATTGGACCGTCGATCCCCCATGATTGAAAATTCTCAGCTGGAAACTAAGAATATTGGTGTTGGAATGTATTCATCCCTTATGGTTACCTTTGAATTCGAAGCACCAATTCATCACATCTATGCCATGTTCAATAGGTATGCTTCATAAATGAGGTCTTTCCCTTTCCTCACTTCATATTTAATGATACCTGGACCCTACCTTCCTTGACTGAGTCTTGTGAAGGTCATTCACATAATGGAATGGCCATGCCACTGTCGACAGCAGAGATAGTGTATCAGGTTGTTCTCGACTCTTCTGTCGACCTGGATCCTATTACTTCATAGATTTACGAGGAGGATCATGTTCTTAATCCCATATGGTCCTCTTCATAATCTTACTCACCTGACTTCGTCGATGATACTTTACCCTTGGATGAAGCCATTGTAGAGGCCATGGATGGTTCTGACAAGCCATGGGATGATATGCACCATCGCTCTTACTTCCTCCCAGAACTTGATAGAATCAAACAAGATGATTTTAGATCTACCTTAAGAGAGATAGTTGGTCACGCCGTAGTTCCACTTGATACACATGACATTTATGTTGAAGGAAACATGGCGAGTATCTCTCCTACCGTCAAGGTCGATATCTCTCATATTCCTGGTAAGGTTGAAAATGTATATATCGCAAATTGTTTTTCAGAAGAAATTTCGATCTACACCAAGATATTCAAATAATTTCAGGATGTATTCACTTGGTCATATGAAGAGATGCCAGGAATCGATCCTCAAATTGTCGAACATGAGATTAAAACCTACCTATATGCCAAACCTGTTTGACAACAACTAGGAGCTATCAATCCTAGGATGGCCCCTGCTATTAAGGAAGAGGTGTAAAAACTTCTTAATGTTGTATTTATCTACTCAGTTCCCTTGACTGAATGGATTTCCAATCTTGTTCCTATGAATAAGAAGCAAGGAACCATCCGAGTATGCATGAATTTTGGAGACGTGAAAAAGGCATGTCCTAAAGACAACTTCTTGACACCCTTCATTGACCAAATCCTTGATGAGTGTGCAGGAAGAGAGTTTTTTTCTTTTATGGATGGATTTTTCAGGATATAACCAAATTTAGATTAAGCCCGAGGATCAACATAACATGACATTTATTTGTCCTTGGGGTACTTTTGCATACCTTTCGGCCTTACAAACACCAAAGAAACCTTCTAATGATCTATGACCTTCACGTTTCATGATCTCAAGAATATAGTCGAAGAATATCTCGATGATCTCGTTTCTCACTCTCGCAAGAGAGTGGATCACTCCACCCACCTTCAACTAGTTTTTGAAATATGTTGTTATTACTACATCCATTTGAACCCTCATAAATGCATATTTTGCGTTAGTTCAGGTTGTCTTCTAGGATTATTAGTCTCTGATATTGGGATCATTTTGGATCCTTTAAAGGTTGAGGAAATACATCGATTGCCTCCCCTGTGCACTATTCATCAGCTTCGAGTCCATGCCTACAGTTAAATCCAATGGTAAGACTGCTGCATTTTTCAAGTTCAATCAAATTATAGCTAGGTTCTAAATCCTGAGTGAGATTGTCACTAATCTTGGAAGTGACTTTCAAAATGAAATGATGGAAGAATTAGCATCAACACTAGGTTTTAGACATAGTCATTTGTCTCCTTACTACACCCAGGAAAATGGACAAGTAGAGGTTGTGAATAAGTCTCTCAAGACCATTTTGTAGAAAACTGTCAGCCAAAGAAAATCTGAATGGAATATCATGCTTTAACCTGCAATTTGGGCATATCGAACCTTAGTTAAGACTTCCATTCATTTTTATCCTTTCTAGTTAGTACATGGTGTAGAGTCTATCCTACCTATTGAATGTGAAATCCCTTCTCTTATATTGGCAGTTATGCTCCTACCTGACACTTCCAATCTCGATCAAGACATCATGCACCTACAAAGTCTATATGAGAAGCATCACGATGCCTCTATGGATATCGAGGAAAATAAACAATGTGTTAAGGTCCAATATGATAAGACTGTCTGTCCTTGGCAGTATGTTGAGGGTGACTTGGTTCTCTTATATGACCAAGCAAAAGAACCACTGGGGGAAGAAAAGTTCAAAACCATGTGGCACGGTCCCTATATCGTGCGACATGTCTTAGAAAAAGGAGCCTACTAATTAGAATATTATGAAGGGAATATGGTATCCGAGCCCAGGAATAGGCTCTACTTGAAAAGATACTATGCTTGATCCCCAAGATTGGGCATCAATATTTGTATACTAATGTATTTTAGTCCATATATATTTTCCTCTTTTCTTCTTCATCTTTCTTATCAATTTTTCCCTTGATTGGTAGATGTCAACGGAGTCTTCGATCTACTTAGAATTTGAAAATGGAGCCAATCGTCATACACAGAAATTTGGCTTCCGTCTCTTGGGTGGTTTACTCACCCGAGGGCCTACTGGTGTCTTCAAGTGGCATTTGCCTAGGGCCATAAACGAATAATGTGTCCTAATATAGCATTGTTATACAAATTTTATGCGATGCCATATCACATGGTATTAGTTCTTTATAAGTTCTCCTAAGCTCCCATTTAGTAGTGTGTTAGTTGAACGACAGTTACCGTGTGAGAGACCCTTCTCTTCTCCGATGATTCCTATGGGTATGAATTTTGAAACGACATTTTTATTTTATTACTTATCATCACATAACTAGAATTTCTAATTATGTATCTGATGCATACACTAATTATGTTTTAGATTGGAATTCGTCACATAAATAAAGCAAATAAAACACATTCACCAATGTACACATTATAATATAAGTAAATCTGAAGATCACTATTTTTAATATTTCATTCCTCCAACAAATATGGTGTTATAGTACAAAATTGGGGATCGCACCCTCAAAATACATATACGACCAATCAATACAATAATCATGACCCCTACGTCTATTGTGTCGGATGAGTCTCATGATAGCATAGTATGGAATTTGTGAGACGCTGGAAGAGTCGCACCCAAGCACAGGAAACACCTACCACCTGTCGTTGCATCTCCTCTGGCAGATCATCTACCTAAACCATTGGAATTCTCTGCGTCAAATGAGATAGGTTGCCTTGCACATTTTGAATCACTCTATTTGCATCTCCTCCCACTAGATCATCTCCCCAATGCCTCTGTCAGTGTCGTGGAATTCCGTCTGGCCATCGTGGATCCATGTCTGCGTAACATACATGTTTTAATTAGTACTTAACATCATCCAAAAAAAAATTGTTTTCTTATACAAAAATACAAAAAAATGAAATATCCAAAAAATGTTTTAGATACCTATGTCTTCATAGGTGGAACCTGGTGGTAATGTCATGTATGGATCTCCTCTGAATTCAATCCTTGCATAAGGGTAGTCCTCCATATCTATCACCTACCGCAACCACCAGAAGAAAAACTCGTCGTTGTAGGGTGTTGCTACCCTACCTTCCCCCAACCATGTCATCACCTTGGTCCATAATGCCATGGATGGATCACAAGGTCAATGCAAAACAATATCCACTCTAGGTCCCAATCCTAGAACCCTGTCGAAAAAAAACTACATAGGATAGACATGAACCCGAAGTTCCTCTTTCTACCTTGTCTATAGTCTGTCAACTAGATTTTCATGTTGGCCAGCAGTGAGGTGGACCAATCATAAACCATGGGTCTCAAGTAGTCCATTGAATAGAACATAAGTGTCCTTGGTTCTTGATGCAATGAGGCCGAGTCTGTGATCCGTGTCAATACTAGGACAAACATATTGAGACTCATATTGTTGATCTCTCTGATCAAGAGTTGGATCCCTACCTTTTCGGTACCAGCAATGAAATGAGTGGCTATGTAATCCTTTATGTTCATACCACTCCCATCTCCCCGGGACTTGAGGTTCACCACCTCACCCCATCATGACAATCTGATCAAAAGGTATATGTCCTCAACTTCAATCCTCAATTCTTTTCCATCAAGGTTGAAGGTCTCTGTATCTAGATCCCAATAGTTCACTAACATATGGAGCAGTCTCACTTGATCTCTCATGCCTTTGAGAGCCCAAAATTTGTATAGCCCACATCTTCTTAATGCAATTTGGGCCCCTAGATCTCTCTCCACTATAGCATCAACCTATGCATTCTCTCTTTCTATCAACTCTAGCACCATCTTGTAAGATAGAAAACAATTTTTGAGTCAATAATATTTAAAAAATGCAATCCACGACCATGTACGTGAGCTACATTTTTCACAATCGTGTATAGGGTTTCTTATACATGGTCTATTTTGGTTAATAGTCATGTATAGGGATGTGTATATGTGACCCGATGAACTACAACCCGTGTACACCCGAGTTTCTAATTTACGACTTGAAAAACTCAAAAAAGGGAACCTAATTGCAAATATTAATCCGCTAGAAATGAAGAGAAGGGAAATATGACTTACTTGGTCCAGATGGTTGTTTATTCCATCACTCGTAGCTCCCACAATCCACAGTTGAAATCCAGAGGAAATTTTGTCCAAAATACACTATTTGGGTATAAAATACAAATGGTGTAGTAAAATTGGTTATTTGTACTATTTATAGAAAAAATTTACCCACTTTGCTTTTGGCCTAATGGACTAATAAAGAAGTGGATGGAGTTGGTTTTGGTGGTTTCATCCATGGTTTTCTTGCGGTTTCTAGTGCCATGATGCATGTTCATAACTTTGATAAGTATTTTCATTGACCAACATATAGGATAGGCTGCCACTCCATTTTCCACAATTATCCTATAACTGCAATTTGTATGCCTTAGGTACAGACACGTTTAATAGGAAAAGAGAACATTGTTTATGTGACTAGAAGTGTCATTATTGAATGGTAGAGACTTACCAAACATGGGTTCCCTAGTTAGAACCTTTGTGTCATTCGATGCCCATGTAGATATTTTTTGCGTAGGACCGGGAGTCCCTTATAGCTAATATATGACTTTAAGTTTGAACCTCGTTTCTTACTCATAAGCATGATTACTTATACCCAGTGGGACTCCCACCGAGTCTGGTTTAAGGTATTTTCCAAGTCTATCAAAAATAAAAAACATTGTCGAGTGAACTTGTCTCTTTCACACTCGTAAATTGGATTTCAAAGGATGTCTATTTGGTGCAAGTTTATCCCTTTTTCAAAACCAGGTAGACTAAATTTACGAAAAAGGACATTATTTGGTGTTAAGTTTTAATTGCATCTCATTATCTTGCTTTCCATATTGAGCCTATTTTTGGTTTTCGCTTTCACATTATAATCTTATCACTCCAGCAGTTTGCATCATTAGCCAAGCAAAGCCTTTCTTATATCCTTTGCATCTTGACACCCTATACCCTAAGAGGAAATATTCCCCCAAGTGTCCATATCCTACATGCATCCCCTTGCATTGAGCATAGGTATGTTCCACTATTGAAACTAGTTGCTTACCAGTGACACTTGTTTCCTCCTTGATATCATAACATTCATTTGACTATGAAAAAACAAAAAAATATGGGCACGAAGAGAATATTATCTTATGTTGGCATCAGTCATGTCGCCTTTGAACAAATCACACACGTTTGAGTCCACTTGTCATAAAAATTTTGGGTTTAGCATGACATTACGAAGCTGATCTCATTACTAAGAGTTTACTCCCTTGACTGGTTACTCTTCTAGTCCCTGTGGAGAGTTTGATTGGTGCCTCTTGCATCACAAAGTTTCATCATTGAGTCTATGTTTCCAGAGTCATCCATATGTATCATGCTCTTGTTCAAGGGTTGTCTATTAGCTTGTGTGAGCCATTTCTCATAACTCTTGACTTTGCATGTCATCCATACCCTCAGTATGTCTCATATTTACATGACATTGTATTCCTATCACATACCGTGGTCCTACTTTCACTATGGGTAGGTAACCTTGAATTCAGCAGTCGAAATTTCCTCATGGGTCACTGACTGAGTGGTTTCCCTTGCGTTCGACAGCAAGAAATCTATTCAAACATTGGGATTCATGTGGTGTCCTGGATTCCATTAGATTTATTGGTGGTTGTTGGCCCTCGACCAAGTTTTGGAGAACCTTAGTTGTGTTTGACCATTTTTGGGACTTCGACAGGCTGGTCGAAGACAAAGCACCAGACGAAGTGGAGATCACAGGATCTCACCCCCTTTTGTAGGCTTTTTGGGTTCAGGGTTTATGTAATAGGTATGGGATGTCATCCCATGGATCTTACCCATGTTTAGGATACTTTTGTAATGTATAAATAGATATCTAGGCGATGTAAGAAGTAATATATCTAGTATATATAAGGGTGTTGATTCAGTTGTAAGTGTTGGAATATTGGTTGTTGTCATTGATGTCAACCCTAGTCATGGGTTTTGGACCGCAATATTGATGAAGGTATTTGGACATGAAGGACAATGCACATGAATATACAACACCCATGGATGGATAGTATACATCATGTTTTTTTCGGTGATATGTGGAACGTCACGTGGATCCTCATGGTTGAGTACAAATGAATTTTTGAAGATGACAAAGTGAATTGAAGAAGGAAGTACATGTAGGCCCTAAAAATAATTAAAGAAAAGAATTACAAAATAAGAAGGTGTTAGGTCGGCCCTAATGTTAAAAGGAAGTGACATAAATGGTATAAACAAATATCATTATACATTCATTTGATACAAAAGTTGTATTTCATAGGAAATCAGAAGTAAAGAAGGCCGGATTTCAAGGGAGGAAGAAGTCTTTTGGTGATGTGTTCTAAGGTATGTTATTTTCAGGTCATCTTACCATTTTTGCTATAACATTTTTTCTAGAATGATTCAGATGGTGAAATTGCTATGGTATTGAGAAGACATATCCCAGTACCCATGGTAAATGTTTCAGCTCTTGATTTTCTATAATTATGGAGATGGACTCTATGGAAGATAGGGTTTTTGACTAGTCCTGAAGCTAGTCAATAAACAGGTTTTCCGGGTAAAGAAATCATAACTTCCTCATAGAGAATCCAAATGACTTGGGACAAATTGAATTGGAAAGAGTACAAACTGTAGTTTCTTTTGCGCTATTTTCAGAATATGATGTTAAATATTGAGCATGGGGAATTCTGTACAAGTTCGGTCTTTTGAATAAACCAAAATTGAACAAGGTCTACCATTCTCTCTATAACTTCTTTTTGGGGAGGATTCAAGGAGTGAAAATTGGAGAAGTTTTAGAGAATAAATTGAAAAATATTATCTATAGGATCATAGTATTCCAAGAATTGAATAATTGTAGAAATTGAAGAAGTCTCAAGAAGCATTATCAGGTTCTATGTGATGGTTGGTTGATGGTGATGATTTAATGTGAAGTTTTATTATGTCTCGTATATTCTTGGGTAGAAGGAAGGGGAAAGGATGTATATTTAAACTCTCTCTTGATATTGGAGGATTGTATCTTCCTCTTGGATTTTCATCCCTCCCTTTACATTTGGATATTGTAGCTACCTTTGGAAGTCATTACTTCCCTTGAACAATAAATATTGATTATTTCTCATATATTATGAATGGTGTATTTGTGTAACTCTTATACTATTGTCCATTGCCCATTGGATATAATTGAATGGTTTAAGTATAATTTGTAAAAGGTTTTAAATTTTACTTGATACTGATTCACCCCCCTCTCAGTATCAACAATTGGTATCAGAG
>ML860030.1:17817-42901 GCA_009831015.1 Picea engelmannii
AATGGTGTATTTGTGTAACTCTTATACTATTGTCCATTGCCCATTGGATATAATTGAATGGTTTAAGTATAATTTGTAAAAGGTTTTAAATTTTACTTGATACTGATTCACCCCCCTCTCAGTATCAACAATTGGTATCAGAGCAGGTTTCCTTCAGAACAGTTTAACCATTGGAAGGAAAATCCTGAGCAAAGATGGATGACCATGAGCACATTTCAAATGAGATTCAAAAATTTGATGGAATAACTTATGCATACTGGAGTGATAGAGTGAAAACTTACCTAACGAATTTTGGAGTAGACATTTGGTACTCAGTTGTAAATGGCTATGTAATCCCAAATAATGCTCCAACCGATCCAAATGAGAAGAAGTTTATGAGTTGTAATTCAAAATCCAGACATGTTATTCTAGGAGCATTGGCACCAACCATTTCTAGCAAAGTAATGGGTTGTAGCACTGCTAAGGATGTATGGGACAAACTCAAGAGCATCTACGAAGGTGATACAAAAGTTAAGCAAGTCAATCTTCAATGACATAGAGAAAAATTTGAAAATTTGAAGATGAATGAAAAGGAAGATATTGCAACCTATTTTCTTATATTTGATGAAGTTTTTAATGCTATCAGAGGATTAGGTGAATATATCGATGAATCCTTGGTTGTACAAAAAGTGTTGAGATCACTTCTCTTGAAGTATGATGCTAAGGTCTCCGCCATTGAAGAAACTAGGGACTTGACCAAAATGACAATGGATGAATTACATGGGTCTCTTATAGCATATGAAATGAGAACAGGTATAGAAAGTGACCAGCCAAACAATGAAGCAGCCTTTAAAGCCATAAAGAAGACAAAAGACAAGGATAATGACCTTGATGAAGAAATAGCAAATTTTGTAAGAAGGTTCCAAAAGGGAAGTGGAAGATACAAAGGTAAGTCTCCTCTCAAATGCTTTAACTGTGGTAGAATAGGACACATTGTTGAAAACTGCTACTATAAAAAGAGAAGTATCAACAATAAAAAGAGCTTCTACTCCTAAGATGAGAGTGATGAAGAAGATAATGATGGAGGAGAATTCCTCTTCATAACCCAAGAAACCTAGGATGATGATCACAACAATTATAAAGAAGAATAAATCATTTGTGAAGAATATTCGGATGAAGAAACGAACCTTGATTCCTTTTGGGGATACAAAGACAATGTGGAGAGTGAACGAGAAGATGAGAATCTTGAAAATTTGAAGTATGTTGAAACTGAAAATAGAAACCTTAGAAACACAAAAATAATACTAAAAGGGGAATTGAGTAGTTGTGAAGAAGAGAATTACAAGCTTGAAAAGACCATTAATAGTTTGAATAAGAAATTAGAAGATTATGAGAATCTGAAAGAAGAATTGGATCACACAAAAGGGGAGCTCCTATTGACAACAAAAAAGTTGAAGAAGTTTGAAAAAAGCACTAAAAAAATAGATGAGATCCTTAGCAATCAAATATCTCCAAATGACAAGATAGGACTAGGATACAATGATAGTTTGAAGACAACAAAACAAGAAAGGGAAGTTGAAAATGGTGAAACCAACATTCTAGAACAAGTTGAACAACAATATAGAAGACTAGAATTCAGAAGGAATGAGACATCAAGAAGATCCTCTCCCATCAGGTATGAAAGAAATCATTATGAAGGAAACTACAAAAGAATAGATCATGAACCCAGATGGACCACACCACAAAGAAGATCACTTATGCCCATGTATCAAAATTTCTTTCTTGGACATTGTTATACTTGTGGAAATTTTGGACACAAGGCAATCAATTGTAGAATCAATGAAAGGAATAACTATGCAAGCTACATGAATGGTGAAAATAGTAGATATGGAAATGTTCATAGATCTATCAACATAAATTATAATCCATTTATTCATTAATGAATCAAAATATTGTATGTTACAAGTGCAATAATCTTGGTCACAAAGCACGGGATTGTAGAGAGATGAAGGAAGATAATCGTATGTCAAAAGTATGCATACCAACTACAACATGGAAAAGGAAAGAAATTCCACACAATGAAAATTTTTGAATAACATTGGTCGCTAAAGAATGCAAAGAAGAAGATGAATGGTTCATAGACAGTGGATGCTCATCTCATATGACCAGAGATCAAAGCAAATTTGTCAACTTGAAGAAAAAGGGTGGAAATGTTGCATTTGGAGATGACTCATCTACAAAAATACTTGGAAAAGGAACTGTAAATCTTGGAAGTGAAAATGTAAAAGTAGGAAAAGTCCTATTGGTTGAATACTTGAAGCATAATCTACTCAGTGCTAGTAAAATGTGTGATCAAGGATACACTCTTATGTTTGACTCCCGAAAATGTAAAATCAGAGAAAATAACTCAAGAAGATTAGTTGCAACTGCAACAAGAAGACCGGACAACATATACATCCTAGACATGAAGAAGAGAGACAAGATAGAAGCCACATAAAAGGATTCCAAGGAAGAAAAATTCCTGAAGACCAAAAATAAGGATGAAGTATTATTGAGTGCCATATGTTCAAGGGGAGCAACCCCAAAGAAGAGAGTTACCTTTTGCCATTAAACTCAAGGGGAGAATCCCTACCCTTTGCCATTGATGTCAAAGGGGGAGATAAATTGAGATCATGATGATAGGGGGAGCATGAGTGTTGCCATCAATGAAAAAGGGGGAGATTGTTGGAATATTGGTTGTTTTCATTGATGTCAACCCTAGTCATGGGTTTTGGACCGCAAGATTGATGAAGGTATTTGGACATGAAGGAAAATGAACATGCATATACAACACCCATGGATGGATAGTATACATCATGTTGTTTGTGGTGGTATGTGGAACTTCACGTGGATCCTCATGGTTGAGGAGAAATGAATTTTTGAAGATGACAAAGTGAATTGAAGAAGGAAGTCCATGTAGGCCCTAAAAATAATTAAAGAAAAGAATTACAAAATAAGAAAGTGTCAGGTCGGACCTAATGTTAAAAGGAAGTGACATAAATGGTATAAATAAATATCATTATACATTCATTTGATACAAAAGTCGAATTTCAAAAGAAATCAGAAGTAAAGAAGGACGGATTTCAAGGGAGGATGAAGTCTTTTGGTGATGTGTTCTATGGTATGTTATTTTCAGGTCATCTTACCATTTTTGCTATAACTTTTTTCCTAGAATGATTCAGATGATGAAATTGCTATGTTATTGAGAAGACATATCCAAGTACATTTGGTAAAAGTTTCATCTCTTGATTCACTATAATTATGGAGATACACTCTGTGGAAGATAGGGTTTTTGACCTGTCCTGAAGCTAGTCAATAAACAGGTGTTCTGGATAAAAAAATCATAATGTATTCATCGAGAATCCAAATGATGTGGGACAAATTGCATTGGAAATTATGTACTATATTTTATTTTGTTTGAGTTTCAGAATCTGATGTTAAATATTGAGCCTGGGTAATTCTGTACAAGTTCAGTCTTCTGAATAATCCAGAATTGAACAAGGTCTACCATTCTCTCTATAACTTATTTTTGGGGAGGATTCAAGGAGTGAAACTTGGAGAAGTTTCAGAGAATAAATTGAATAATATTATCTATAGGATCATAGTATTCCAAGAATTGAATAATTGTAGAAATTGAAGAAGTCTCAGGAAGCATTATCAGGTTCTATGTGATGGTTGAATGATGGTGATGATTTAATGTGAAGTTTTGTTATCTCTTGTATATTCTTGGGTGGAAGGAAGGGGAAAGGATGGATAGTTCAACTCTCTCTTGATATTGGAGGATTGCATCTTTCTCTTGGAGGTTTATCCCTACCTTTACATTTGGAAGTTGTAGTTACCTTTGGAAGTCATTACTTCCCTTGAACAATAACTATTGATTATTTCTCATATATTGTGCATGGTGTATTGTGGTGTATTGGTGTAACTCTTATACTATTGTTCATTGATCATTGGATATAATTGAATGGTTTAAGTATAAGTTGAAAAAGGTTTTAAATTTTACTTGATACTGATTCACCCCCCTCTCAGTATCAACGGTAAGCTAGTGAGATAAGGGAAAATAGTTGTAAATGCTTTGTGCATACTGTGTGTTGAGAACTTGCAGGTCTAAGTGCAAGTGATTGTAAGAAGGATATGTGTTGTGCCAAGATCAGGGAAGGATAATCTGGCGAGGTGCACGCATATATCCTGTCCTATGCAGAGTGGTTTTTGTGGCTCTGTACATGTAAGAGGATTGAAAGAAGATAATAAAGAAGATGAAGAGTTGGTGGATGTAGCCCCATGTTGGGGGTGAACCATGTATCTCCTGTGTTATGGTGCTTTGTGTTATGTTTTTCATGTGGTTGTGTATTTATTTGCTTAGTGATTATTTTGGATGAATGTTTAATGCTTAGTGATATGAATGAATGCTATATATGACCTATTTCTAAATGCTAAGTGATTGGATGTGCTAGATCTTGTTGAATACTGTGTTGTTTTGTAATTAAGGTTTTACCTGCAATGTGAATAAGGGTTAAATACTAATTAATGTTAACTGCTAAGTGTTATGTTAAGTATTGTGATAATAGATCTGTGTCCTAGATAGCTTGTAGACACTTGAGTCCTACAACCCCCCCTACCTCTAACATGGGTGAGACTTCATTTGCTTCGCAGGTGTTGCCAAAAGGGACGGTAGTTAGGGTTTTGTTGGTGTGTGTTTGGAGCGTTCAACCCTGGGTCTTTTCCTGTGCCAAAAAATGGTTTCGTTGTCGAGACCTGAAATTGTGATTGTTGGGAACTGAGGAAAATATAAAGCTCTATGCGTAGATATGTTGTTGTAGTGTGCAACACTCTACTCGACTTGTGAATCTCCGTGCCAAGAAGAGAAGTCTGATCTAAAGAAAAGAGGTAAGATCTTAAAGCTTTGTGCTTTGATAAAGGTAAAATAAGTGGAATTTTTGGTTTAAAATGAATGGATCTAGGTATATTTGATAGATTTCATCCTAGTCTAAAAACTAGGGCACAACTAGAAGAAAGAATATTTGATATGAATAGATCTAATAAAAATAGCGAAAGATATGTTATTCGTATGCATAGAAATAATTTTTGGAATAACAAGCGGATGCAGGATCCTAGAAAGAATTTTTTGTAGGTCCATCACTGTGATCTTAGTGCGCAATACATGAAAGATTGGGGATCATTTAAGAGAAAGAGAGGATTAAATATTTGTTATAGTGGCAGAAGACCAGGACATCTTGCTAAGGAATACCCTGGTAGAGGTCCTATTTTCCTTTGTTGTAAGGCTACTGGACATGAAGTTTTAGATTTCCCTAGAATGATTGTTGAAGTTGAAAAGATGAACATAAGACAAGAAACCCATGAGGAAGGTCAAGAGACTAAGAATATGATAAATAACCATAAAGAATCAGAGGCTATATTATTGCAAATGAAAGAAATATTGAATGATCACAGAGACATCAACTTATCATAGATTTTAAAAGAGAAAGAGTGCATAGAAACAAGAATAGGAGACTTTGACATAGACTGTGTATTTGATGCAGAAACACAAGTGAACATTATGCCAGAAAGTACTTGGGAAATCTTAGGAAAGCCTCCTATGATTCCTTCATTGGGAGAAATAGGATTTTTTAAAGGAAAGTTGATAACCATATGTGGAAGACTTTCCCATGTACCTATGGTTGCTCACGGAACATCAACATAAGAAGAATTCGAGGTCATTAATTTTTCTGAGAACAACACTCCCTTTGAACTCTTGTTAGGAAGGACTTGGATCGAGAGAGATCAGAACTGAAGGAGAGAGGAAGAGGAATCTATAGAATAGAAAAATCAATAATTAAGGGAGTTCATGGATAAGAGAATAGCATGCTTAATTGAAGAAAAAGAGGAGAGTCAAAGCAACTGAGGGCCAAAGACTTAACTCTCGAAATTGAAAGAACACAAGAAGACTTAAAGAACCTATCCATGCAGAAGAGTAGAGAACCTATTCCAGAAACAATAAGAGAAGAAGTATTATCCTAGAACCTTGTGAAATATCCTCAATAGTGTGAAGTTACTATGCTAAGAAAAGATAAGAACAATAATGGAAAGAGGAATCCACAGATGCAGATCACAGGAAAGAAAGATAGAAAGTTGAGAAAGAAGAAAGAAAAGCTAGAAAAATTGTAGGAGGTTCCATAGAGGAATTCACAGAAGGCAGACTTGCAGAACTTGAACCTTGTTAGAATAGAAGAATAGAATCGATTGGCACTTCTCCACGGTGAAGAAATATGACCGTTGGAGGTTCCCCAACCTCCAGAATGGCTAAGAAACAAAGTTATTTCTAGAACCTTCGGCATTGGACTATTGGGACCACGCCATAATGGATGGACTCGCATTGATCGAGGCATTCCTTCCCATTGGAGGACTCTATTACGACGTTGTCTATTTATCTCGTCGAGCATTGCATCGAGGACACTTTTTCCAATTTTGATTATCCAAGCCCACAAAGAACTAATTTATTTCGCATAGTGCTTATTGTAACTTGACCATCTGTTCTGCTACCTTGATTTTTTGTTCACTGATCCGAGATATCTGATCTCGAGCGTGTATGTCGGGAAACCTTAGTATAGTAGATAAATCTGTCGAATAAATCCTCATAGACCTCATGGATGAGAAGGCCTTGTCCACAGGAGTACAAGCCTCATCGATGAGAGGAATGCAAGCATCCCCATCGACTGCACGTCAATCTAGGCCCTCCAAAAATGCGACAGAGAAGAGAAGCAAGCATCGTGATGACTTGGCAAACACGAAGCTCATCCCATCAATCTTGCCTGACTATATCCCGCCTCTGGTTGGCGCGGTTAGTCATGATAGTGTCCCAAGGGACTTCGACTATACATTGATTATTGCATACCTCTCAAAGGGGATACACACATTTAGACTATTGTTAGGATAGATTATGATGCTAAATATTAGTGACTTCAACTTAGGAGACCGTAAGAACTATGGCATGCTCGCACCTCACAATTATTTGACAAAGAAAATGGGGAAGAAGTCGAATATAATCCACCAGTCATGGACTATGGACATCACAAGATCAACCATCCTCAATGTGATGAAGATACCACACTTCGGTAGACATCAGGGTTAACGCGTGTGCTAAACTCCTCCTGTCATGCTACCATGGAGGTTACTTGTGGTTGGTTAGCACATCACAGTAGATCTGGCGTTGATCCATTGGATCACTGTATTAAGCATGCAAGGACCTGACCCTCAAGATTTTTACCCAGGGAAGTCTGCAGATCGCGCCCTAGTGCAACGCATAAAAGAAACTTACGACGATGTAGAGAAAGGGAAATGAGGATACAAGGTAGCCTCCATCCAGAATAGTGCAGTGTGCTTAGATTTTCAGTTGATCACTCGTAATATTGTCATGAAGAATCGACCAACGTAAGTCATAGGGCTTGTCATCGACCTCGTAGGAAAATGCGTCGAAGGGATGAAAATGAACTGGGTGAGCCACCTTGTCAACCAGTTGGAACAAGATTTTCACGAAGCACAGGACTAGGGCTACGAGTTTCATTTTAGCTGGTTTTTTATTCCCATTTCCTTCATTGCTTGAGAGATGTGAGAAGGAGCGACCTTCCCTAAAATTGAGTCGTCTGAACCATTGGCCACGAAGTTCACTACGCTCTAGTATTCAAGCGACATGGAAAAACAATGGAAATCCAATGCAGTGTTCCACACATATTATTTACAGCTGAAGAGGGCCATTGAATCTTTCCATTGCATGACGTCGAATACTCTGCACAGGTTCAGGCCACTTGCAAAGTTCTACACAGATAAGCATTTTATTTACATCACTGCGTGTGGGGATGAACACAAAGAAGAGATTGAGTCCTATTACAAACTCATAGAGGAGGACATAGAAGAAATAACCAAGGAATGGCCTGCAGAGTTCCTTGTACCGGTCAAACAAACAAAACTCTATGACCCCGACCTCATCAAAAGTCTTGTAGTCACTCGAGAAGAGTATGATGCACACAGCAGTAGCAGGAAGAAAAATAAGGAAGAGGTACAGGAATTGAGTAGCGCATCAAAGGAAAATACACCAGATTCACCTGAAGGAGGAGGTGGTGACGAAGTAGACAAAGAAGAGGATGAAGGGGAAGAAAAAAAATAGGAACATGGAAAAGCGACACCGCATAAGGATCCCATCACGGAGGCTGAGAAATCCAAGAAAAGAAAGGGTTCCCTGAAAAAACCTTCATTGTGAAATAATTCAAAATCCAACAACCCTCCATTTCAGACTATGCTCACGGTAGATGATATTGACCTCATCATCGCCACTCTATCAGATACCTTAGAGGACATTTTTTAGCAAAGCGAAGCTAAACAGGAGACAATGTTTGAAAGGATCGAGGCAGAGCTTAAAGGGGTACAAAAGGATCTTTATTCGATCCACGCAGTGTCTACTGGGTTGTTGTCAGTAGGGGACATAGAAGTAGGAGATGAGCCTTCCCAGCTACGCAGATTAGTAGATTCGACAGAGGCTCACCTTTTTCGGGTTCATGAGGAAAAGAAGCAGGCCACATAGGCATTAAAGAAAGAAAAATAAGAATCCTTAGAGCTACACCGATTTTCACAACAAGAGAAAGATGACCTCCAAGCGAAGTTTACAGAAGATAAAGCGTAGAAACATAAGGAAAAAGAATAGTTGCTCACATAGCAGATGGGAGTGAAGGAGGCACTCACCAAAGGACTTCGCTCTGTGCCAATCCTTGTACATATAAAATAAGACACAGTGGAGAGTCAAGTGGAGAAGCTCAACGAAGCTATTCAACAACTTCAAGAAAGAGTGGTCGAACTGGAACTGCAAACCATGCCAAGCACTCTGCAGGAAGTGCAAGATCAGAGGGAAGAAACTGCATGGAGCACAGTCGAAAGAATCAAGGCATTGGCCTTAGAATGCAAGAAATTAAGTAGTCAAAGTGTGCATACCTATGATCTCCTTGCATAGGATCCAGAACTAAGGACATTGGAGTCATAGCTCCGAGAGGAAAATCAACAAGCAGCAACAGTACAATCATAATTGAAGTCGTTATTAGCAGTCGAGAGGATGAAAAGGTCCTAGGAACAATGCACCATTTAGCAACAGGTTCATGACATCCAGAGTAAAGTCATGGAAGTGAGACAAAGGCTACATCCAGTGAAGGATGAAGCCTACACACTTTTTGAGGATATTGAGGGACAAGGTGCACAACTAGAACAAGTAGTCACCAGGGTGGAACAATGATTGGAAGGACTGATGACCGAGAAAGTTATTCAAGAGTTGACCGAGCAGGAGGCTCTGGAGAAACAACAGGTCGAAGTAGCTTGAGCCCTTCAAAGCAGAGTTTCCCAGATCAGAGTGACTCAGGACGAGTCACAGGTGAGTGTTGGGGGCCTATTTTCCCTCGACCAAGTTTTGGAGAACCTTGGTCATGTTTGACCATTTTTGGGACTTCGACAGGATGGTAAAAAATGAAGCGCCAGGAGAAGCAGAGATCATGGGATATCACCCCCTTTTGCAGGCTTTTTGGGTTTAAGGTTTGTGTAGTGGGTATGGGATGTCAGCCCATGGGTCTTACCCATGTTTAGGCCCATTTTTTAATGTATAAATAGATATCTAGGTGATGTAAGAAGTACTATATCTAATAGATCTAAGGGTACTGATTCAGTTGTAAGCTAGTGAGATAAATGCAAATAGTTGTAAATGATTTGTCCATACTGTGTGTTGAGAACTTGCAGGATAAGTGCAAGTGATTGTAAGAAGGTTCTGTGTTGTGCCAAGATCAGGGAAGGAGGATCTACTGAGGTGCACACAGATCTCTGGTCCTATGCAGTGTAGTTTTTTTGGCTCTGTGCATGTAAGAGGATTGAAAACTTAGACCATCACATATACTTCTCTGACCTCACACATTAGGGGGAATTGGTTATAGAAATATTTTCCTCACCCTATGAAAACTTGCACAAAGGAACTTTTTCCATTTCCCTATCAAGACTTAAAGTCCCTTTTTTTAGTTCCCATAGATAAAAATAATATTTTTCCACATATGCATGCCCTAACAACTATACAACATGTGTATAGATAGGTTGCACCATTACATCCCTCGTACATCAGGTTTTGTGCTCAAAATAAAAAAATGGTGTCAGGTTTCCATGTCACGTCACGGGATCCATGATCCTTGACCTTCCATATACTGGATATGTTATGCTCGGCCCTTAAGTTCCACTTGAAGGCTATAAATGGACCATATCCAAGGTGCAGAAAGAGGAGAAGGAATTCAACTTTGAGAGCAAAGTTACTCTAGAGAAATTACTCACTTCATATTGAGTTTGCATCCCTTTGTCCTTTTAAGTCTGAACACATTGTTCATCCCCCAAAATCTTCCCTATTTGATAGAGAACTCCATTGAATCTCTTATATGAGCTTGCCTTTGGTGGAGGATTGAATTGGTGGAGACCCAGCTAGAAAGGACTTAGTTTCTTGGTTCTGAACATGCCGACACGAAAGTTTGTCATTCATACACTTTTGTTGATTACATTTTAATTGAAATACTATTTTCTCGTCAAATTAATTTCTTGCAAATATTTTATTTGTTATTCAATGGGCATGTTTGTTATGAATATGGATTGATCTCTATTGAATGTGATAACTTTATATATTATCACCATATGCTAGTGTATATTGTTTGGTGAGTACAATTTGCAGGTGTATTTCTTTGAGTCAAGTGCTCAACAGTGGACTTCATCAAATGTCTGGACGAGGTAGGTTATTTATCTTGTCTTGTTAGCATATTTTTTTATATGGCATACTTGAGATTAGAATTGATTTCTACAATTATTTTTGTCTGTGGTGGTTTACCCCATGCCATAGAGTGAGTTTTCCTCGTAACAATTCAAGGTTGTGAAAGTTGAAGGATATTGCTAAAACAAATATATTGGATTGGGAAGAATCCAAATGGAGACAAAAGAGTGAATTTACTTAGATTTCACAAGGGGATGAAAATACTATATTTTTTTACAAATATGCAAAAATGAGGAACAATATAAGAATCATTTGTATTATAAAGGATGAGAGAGGGGTCCAATTTAATAGCTTCTAGGGGATGAAAAAATAAAGAAACAACCATTTTAGCAACCTTTTTAAGGAGCCCCCTCAGTATAACATAGTATATATTGTTGATATGGAAACTTACTTCTCAAATTTCATGGTTTAGGACTAGAGTAAGATATCATGGAAAAGGTATCCATGGAGGAATTACAAGAACACATTAAATCTTTCTAGAAAGACAAGAAGAATTTATTAAAGAATTTTTTAATTTGTTGGGGAAAGATCTATTAATGGTTATGGAAGAATCTAGACTTTCTAGTAAGGTAGCACGATTAAATCTCCTAAGGGACCATGTAATCAATCACCTCAAATAGAACACCAAGACCAAGAAATCCCTGAGGGTTATTGGCACATTTTTGACCAAATGGCACAGTAAAATCAATCGCAACCACAGACTTCCACTTTGGAATATCCTATAGTTGATCCAGTTTCTAATTCCCCAATCAAAGTCATTCCATTAAAAAATCTTTCGACCTTCAATGGATTAATCTCAGAGGATCCTGATGCGTTCTTATTCGAGTTTGATGTCCTGTGTAGAGGCTATGACTATACCTTTGAGCCCTAGAAAATAGATCTATTTCCTTCCACTTTGAAGGGATAAGATTTACGATGGCTTATGGGACTAGGGGGGGGGGACTATAAATTCATGGGACGAAATGAAGCAAGCCTTCCTTACGAAATATCAAGACTACTGTAAAACCAGGTATTTAAAGGATGAAATCTTTAAAATGATTGCAAAAGAAAATGAAACACTAGAATAATATGTTGAAAGATTTCAATATAACCTGCAGAGATCACCTTACAATACACTACTAGGTGAGGTACTTAAATCCACTCTAATAAAAGGTATGAAGGATGAATGGGTAGAAACATTAAATTTAATGGGAAAAGTTGATATTTATCAAGAAACATATGATGACATTGTCTAATTGTGTATTAGGTGTTCACGCGGTAGTACATGAACAAGGTCGAGAATATGAGCCCCCATCACTAGAAGTAGCAACATCAATAGAGGGAGCATCACCCGAGAAGAAATTGGTAATATTTTAGAAAATTTTAAAACTGACATTTTGGGTACTCTGACTACACAATTGGAGGTTCTACAGATTAAACAAAAACAAGAAGAAGTAGAACAATCGTTGGCTATATTTTTTCCATGATGTAGGATGAAACATGGTTCAAGAGAGTGTCCCTTGGACGTGGTTCAGACCTGCGCCATCTGTGACAAAGACCATGCGACAGAGCAATGCCCATCACTCCCAGGACTAAAATTTGTCTTTAAAGAATCAGAAGAGGAAACAAAACCAATATATATGATGGCTCAACATTTTCAATGGAAGGATCGTCCCCCAGGTATGCTACAAGATCCTTCTTCTTTCTTTTAAGGAAAATATAATCAACAACATAATTATGGAAACACATGACAGGGCCAACCATTTGCTAAACCCACCTGGAAGTCCCAACAATATCCTACCGCACCCTGGCCAAATCAACCAGTTTCTAATCCTACTTGGCCTAACTTTCAATACCCTACCCTATTTTAGAATAATTCAAATAATAACCCATATCCTTCACAGTGGACTAGCACAGCTACCCAAGCCCCCAATTGGACTCAAAACTGGCAGTGCCCCATGGGACTAACCAATGAACCCATGGGAATGGATCCTCAAGATCAGCCCACTTTACAAGCCCCACTTCAATTATCCCATAATCCTCAACCTCAAATGCACCCTCAATTACCAACTCAACCCAACCCAAATCCTAATAACAGACTAGTCCAACTCGTGAAAATTATCGAGAATTTGGAGGGTGAAACCAACTGTGTAGGGTGCAACGAACTCCAGTTGAGATCAGGGCGTGTAATTTCTCTTGAGGAAAGAAACATTCATCAATAATAGGAGAATGATAATTATAGACAACCAACAATAAAACCATCGACTGTGGTCATAACAAAAGAAACATAGCAGGGGGAAAACACAGTGGAGCAACAAAATCCTGATGAAGATGTAATTTCTTCTCCCTCGTTTCCTGAGAGACTAATTATAGAAAAACCAAATGTAGATCATAACTTTGGAACTAAATAATGTATGTTTTAAAATTCCACTCCTATAGGCTTTACAAGATATTCCTATTTATGAAAAAACAATCAAAGGAATATGTGGGAAGAATCGTGAAAGGAAAACTAAGAATCTCTCAATTGTTCACGTTGTAAGAACTTTGTTTGATCTTATTCTATGAAAGTAGGAGTCGTTCAAGTACACAGACACAACGAATCCTGTGATAAAATTTTAGATACAGGGTTGTTTTTTTCTAAACACACTGGTGGATTTGGGGGAAACCATCAATATTCTTATTACTGAGACCTGTAATGTCCTAGGTATCACCTCCTTCGAACCTACTTAAACTATGTTAGAATTGGTTGATAGATCGATGGTTAAACTAGTGGGCACATTACAATACATAAAAATCTCAGTCGACTCTTGGGAATACCCAGCTGATTTCCTAGTTATCAACCCAAGAAGTAGACCTGATGGACACCCATTGATATTGGGATAACCGTGGCTAGCAACAACAAATGCATACATAGGATGTCGCACATGAAATATGCAATTTCTAGAGGAAGTTCTATAAATAACCTTATCATGTATCCTCTAGCTAAACCAAGTTTGTCTGTCACATATCAGTAGTTGAAACAACCTAGATATCCAGAAGAAAACCTACTATCTCCTCTCACACTAGAAGAAGATCTTGGGCTAAAACAAAAACTAGAATATGATGTGATCAACAGCTTCATTAACATTCCAACTGTTATAAGCAACCCTACATGTCAAATGCTAAAAGTTGTTTTAGATAATGAATCACAGGGAGATTCTTTGGAAGAATTGATGGAGCAACATATTCCCACTACTGTTGTCCACAACAACATTAGAGTTGAAATCGCACCAGGAGGATTTATGAATATTAATGCCAATTTGAATGAGAAATAACAACAAAAATTGATTCAGATCCTTTCTAAATATCAACAGGATTTCTCTTGGGAGTATCCTGACATGAAGGGAATTGATCCCCAACTATGTACACATCATATCTATATTGAAAAGGATGCCCGGCCTATCCAACGGCCCCAACAAAGATTAAACCCTCATATCAGGGACTTTGTCAAAGACGAGTTACAAAAACTATTGGATGTAGATATTATATACCCTATTTCAGACAGCTAGTGGGTCTCTCCACTACTAATCATCCCTATGAAGAATGGGAAGTGGAGAATCTGTGTAGAATAAATAGAAATCAATAAACCTACCCAGAAGGACCACTTTCCCCTACCTTTTATTGATCAAGTCCTTGATACTTTAGCATGGAATCAATTTTTCTCCTTCTTAGATGGTTTTAGCAGTTATAATCAGATTCAGATTTCTCCGGAAGACCAGGATAAAACTACATTTACATGTTCCTGGGGTACTTTTGCATACCAATTATTTCCCTTTGGATTATGTAATGCTCCAGCTACATTCTAGAGAGATATTTTAAGAACATTTTCTGATTTGATTAATGAAGGACTTGAAGTTTACATGGATGATTTTAGCCCTTATGGAATTGACTTTGATCAAGATTTAAGCAATATGGAGAAGTTACTAGAACGATGCATTTCTACCAGGCTATGTTTGAGTCATGAGAAATGTCATATGATTATGAATGAAGGTGTGGTACTAGGACACTATGTTTCTGCAGATGGAATCAAGGTAGATCCAACAAAAATAGAGGTAATCCTTAATCTTCCTACACCTCGTACACAAACCGAGGTACGTAGTTTCCTTGGTTGTGCAGGATATTATCGTAGATTCATAGAAACATTTTCAAGAATAGTTGCACCTTTACATGATTTAACTGGTAATGTGGAATTTCAGTGGTCTGATAAGTGTGATGTTGCATTTGTAGAGCTCAAAAGGTTGGTTTCAACAACACCAGTGCTGAGAGGACCAAACTGGAAATTACCATTTCACAATCTTCAGATGCATCGGATATTGCCATAGACGTTGTCCTTGGATAGGAAGAAGACAAGAAACCTTATTCTATTTATTTTATTTGAAAAAGTATTACTCTTATCGAGTTAAGTTACACAGTAATAGAAAAATAATTTTTAGCCGATATACATGCTATTAATAAATTTCACCGCTATATAACGGGCTATCTAGTAATTTTGTATATTGATCACTTTGCTATTAGATATTTATCCAACAAACCAATTACTCATGGACAAGTTACTCGGTGGTTATTTATATTATAGGAATTCAACATCACCATTAAGGATTAGCCGGGAAGAGAGAATCTTGTTGCATATTTCTTGTCTCATGTACCCAAAACAAATAACTCTTTGATAGTTGAAGACCGATTTCCAGATCAACACTTGTTCATTGTCACTATTAATACGGCTTGGTACGCTGATGGGGAAAATTATTTGTTAGTTTGGAAATTTCCAGTGCACCTGTCATAGAGAAAAAGGAAATTAATTGTTCACTGCAGTGCACGATTCACTTGAATCGGTGAATATATTTTCCACACAGGGTCTGATCTTTATATCCGAAGATTTATCAAAGATGGTAAAATTCTTGATGTCTTGAAGGCGTGTCACAATGATCCCTGTGGCATACATTTTGCAGACCATAGAACTGGGCATAAGGTTTTACAGATGGGACACTATTGGCCCTCAATATTCAAACATGCAAAGAAGTATGTCCAGGCCTGTGAAAGTTGTCAGAGGATGGGCTGACTAGGATAAGCTGATGAAATTCCCCTGCAACCATAAGAGGTGATGGAACCTTTCGAGAGATGGGCACTAGATTTTTTTGGCCCCTTCAACCAAAAATCAAACCAGAAAGATTATATACTAATCGCAACAGACTATACCAAGTGGGTAGAAGCAGTAGCCTTGTCAAATGCAACTGAGGAAGCAGTCATTAAATTTCTCTTTGAATTATTCATATGTTATGGATTACCCAGGGAAGTAATCACTGAGGGAGGGTCACAACTTATAGCACATAAAATCTCAGCCCCTTTGTACAATTATAACATTAAACACATATTTACCTCCCCATACCACCCACAGGCAAACATACAAGTGGAAAGTACCAATAAATTCTTGGAGGAAATCTTGACAAAAACAATTTCGCAAAACCGTCAAAATTGGGCAGTCGAGCTTCCAAATGACTTATGGGCCTATCGCACAACATGGAATAAAACTATTGGATGCTCTCCTTATCACCTAGTATTTGGCAAAGAGCCTATCTTTCCAATTGAATTTGAGATCAAGAATTCGAGAATGGCCTGAGAAATTGGACTGGATCTTACCGAAGCACACACGTAGCTCTTACAATAGCTCAATGAGTTATATTATGCACACTTGTTTTCCCTTCAGTGCACAACTGTTATTCAGCAGCAGAGAGATAGCTTCCATGAGACACATATCAAGAATAAATCCTTCCAAAAAGGTGATTGGGTGTTTCTTTATGATTCCAGATTTCAGTATTTCCATGGGAAATCGCAGACAAGGTGGATGGAACCATATGAAATCAAATAAGTCCATGATAATGGCATTGTCACCTTAGCTACCATCGATGGTTCTGGTTCTCCTTTTCTGGTAAATGGACATTGGCTATGAATCTACCATCAACCAATTTCAAAAGAATCCTTTTGCCAAGAATTAAGTAATGATCCTAATGTTCATATTTTAGTTGGATGGGAAGGTAACCCAAGAGCTTCAGTTCCATGAGATTGTTGTCTTTCCAGCACTGTACATATTGTATATAGTTTTCTTTAAATATTTAATTGATTTTTTAGGTTTTTACTTTCTAGGAAAGTCATTATAAAGAGATTTGGAGAATAAAAACTAGAAAAGATGACTATAATGAATATAATTAGCCCTCTTTTTTGTTCCTTATTCAATCTTCAAATTTCTCCTGTCTCACTTTGAAAAATCCATCAAATATAAACTTTGTTTTACACAGGAGATGAATATGTCATGCTATGCAACAAAAAGTCGTGCGACTTCACTAAAAGAATGAGCAACTATAGTAAATAGAAAATGAATGCATGAAACTACAAACCATCCAATACCTCGATAATTGAATAAACCTACCCATAAAAATTGAATGTATTTAGTTGATGACTAATCAATCCTAGATTCGCTAAAACAAAAAAAAATTGCGGGAGGTATCGAATTACTTAATTAGATTGTTGAAATTTGAACATCATCGTTGTTGTTCATTCGAATGTAACAACTGTCATTCCCTTTGTTGTGATTGTCGTTCCCTTTTTGCGTGTAGTATCATTCATTCGAATGTAACAACTTCCATTCCTTTTGTCGCGATTTTCATCCCTTTTTTTGGGTAGCACTATTCATTTGAAAGAAACAAATGTTGTTCCTTTTTGCAATTGTTCCTGTTGTTGTTTTGTTGCTTTCAAAGTAATGATTTTTCACCAAAAACACGTCCTTGTGATACGTTTAGCCACTCCTTTGGGTATGAACTTCACTAACTAATTTTCAACAACATTACTTCTAATTATCATGGTAACGATCTATCATTTTCTTCTTGAGAAATATCTAGCATACCTTATCAAATTGTTCATGGATTTATTTGTCTGAATTGTCTTAATATTGTTCATAATCCTTAACCACGATAATTTGTTTCTTTCCCTTATATATATATATATATATATATATATATTATTGAATGATAATTTGCCTTCACATTATAATAAGGATTCTAAGGCACATTTTTACTTGGCATTCTTACACTTCTCACGCCATTCCACACTCTGAAGGAGTAGATGAGCCTCCCTTAATAAAGCCTAAAAAGAAAAAAGGAAGGAAATAATAATAAAATAAATAAATATAAATAAAGAAAATAAACTTCTCCCAAAAAGGATAGGGGGTCTCATCATGAGCCAACCTACCATGATCATAAGAGATTAAAATAAGTGACATTCCCACTATGGCTATCACACCATGGAAATGACCTTTGGCATTTAATGTCAAAGGACAAGAGGTCTCATCACGAGCTGACTTGTTCACTTTGTTATGATCTAGTGAGTGGAATTATTGTTATATGACCACCAAACCAGGATAGTGGCCTTTTCAAGAAAATAATATTTAAACTATTTATTGAGGATACTTGATCATCTACGGGTTAAAAGGAAACCCTATCAAGGCTATGGACGCTTGTTGGCAACAATGTCTTTGCTTGTGGTATTGAATTTTATCTTAAATACACTAAGTTTTTTTGTGTGCATAGACTTCCTTCGTTAAAAAAGGATATCATTCCAGTTATATTCAACACAAGGGAAAGTAACAAAGTTATTACATGTGGTATATTTATAAAATGTGAACAAATTTATACTATTTGGAATATTCTTCCTTAACATATTTAAACATTGGTATTTGAACTTGCACTTCCCATGAAAGGCGTGATTATCGTTCATGATTAACATTAAAGTGATTTGAAAGTTAAATTAATGATCATTCTCCCAGCGGTGACAATGTAGTAATTATCCCTCACTTGATTGACTACCATCATTACGTTCACACATATCGAAGGTCGAGGTTGACCTTTTCATTTATCATGGTGCAAATATTCTGCATGATTATTGATAAACAATAATGATTAGAATTAATGGGAAAATTTGTATTTCTATACACCATTGTTGTTCTGTAATTTTTACCATTTCTAGTAATTTTTCTCAGAGGCTACTCTAACTAAGTTTGCAGTTGGGAATGATAGTTGTGATGACTTGTTTACAGAAGACATGGGCAGCTGAAGAATTTGTTGCGAGCCTAAATTTCTACAAGTAACTTACCAAGCAAGGGAAATTATACATCATCTAGGATAGATGCAATATTTTAATAGACTAGAGGGATTCGATGTAAATGTCACGCTAGCATTTTTCCAAAACTTACAGGGGGGAGTCTCCGTAATTCGAGGCATAAAAATACCGGTTACTAGTGCAACTATAGTTGAGGTAACATGCCTCCCAAATGAAGGAACACAGTGGACCGGGAAATACACATCACTCAAGGAGGTTGTGGAGTCCTTCCCAGAACCAGGGGAAGTATTCGACAAAAAGGGGAAAGGCCTCGACCCCTCTGCTCCTAGTGAACCATGAAGGGATATAGAAGGTGTGCTACAAATATATATCATAGGTGACAAGAGATACAACGTGATGATACCTCGCCATCTCAAGCTACTAGAAGTATTAAAACAAACTTTGTGATAAATTTACCATTCTTTTTTAATACCATGCTGCATGAAGTCACCAGAAGGACCCAGAAAGACATAGACCTTGCCAATGTAATTAGTCATCATGTGTTAGTAAAATTGATAGTAAATAGGGCCTTAAACCATACAAAAATAACTTTGGGAGACTTAATTGAACCCGATAGGCCCCTACAAATTGAGAAACCTTAAGTCCACCATGAAATTCCCCCACAGGGAATTGAGGCAGCCCAGACAAAAGGAGATAATGCCCAAATTGAAATTCTAGTACCCCAACCTGAAATGGAAGTATACCTCATTCATTTGGTAGAAATTCATAGCATACAGGAAGGAACCTTAAATAAGAAGAGACAGAGAACAATTTATGTTCTTGAAATCTCCACTGTAAAAAGAAGAAGGGGTAGAAGACAGTACAACCTGAAAGCACTCGGGAAACTATATAGATAGAACAACCATCACATGAAAGCCTTGCAGAACAACATGATGATTTCTTCAGAAGTTATGAATAAGATATGGCCCAAGTATTGGGAAATTTATGGATATCACTTGTTGAAGAAACAGATAGGTCTGGAAAACCCCAAGCACCAAATTCTTCTCATTCAAACCATGTCTTTGATATTTCTGATATGGAGATGCCATCTCCTAAAGGAACAGAACAACCAGAAGTCTGGTTCAATGAAAACAAACCTTTAGAACAACCAGAGAACCCATAATATATAGGAAAATAGTTACCAGTTGATAAATGTGGGGAAGACCTTGAAATTCCCCATAGACAGAAAGAAACAACAGGAAAATGAAATAACATAATAAGAAAATTAAAACATGAAAACAAGACATTGAGGAAAAAGGTTAAGAAAATAAAAGTATTAAAACAAAAATTTGGCAGATTGAAAGAAAAAATTAGACAACTTAGGAAGAAACTCAAACAAGCTGACAAATCCCATGAGAATAAGAAATCTAAGAGGGATAGAGTACAGGGAAGAAATCCACTTCCCAGACGGACAATTCACACTAATTTGTTGAAACAAAAACAAAAGTGCATGCTCCTTTGGATACAGTTGAAATAGAAACTCAGACAAAGGCTCAAATAACAATAGAAACAATTGCTCATACTGAAGAAGTATTTCACTCCCCTGAAGAGGATGTCATTATTAAAAGGTTGGAAGCAGAACTAGTACAATCCCAACAAACCCTAACTCAATGCAGAAGTGAAATGGTAACAAGGTCAGAACATCAGAAAGTTGCCAGACAACTCTGAGCCATGTCAGCAACTGATAATGAGACCTTTTTTTAGCATAGTAAAGCTAAAGAAAAGGTGAAGAAGGTACAGGGCCAGCTCGACAGATCTTTGGAGAAAATCAAAGAAATTTTCTCTGTTTATTCTGATATTTTAGCTTGTAGGGCCCTTGCTACTAATTATGCCATGTTTTTCTTAGAACATTATTTGTTACTAAAACTAAAATATATTAGGGTAGACACACCTTCTAAGTTCACCACTATTTCTAATTTTGTTTCATGTTTTAAAGAACAAGAGGATGGAGTACAATACTTTTTGTGTGAATTATATCTTCACAACTTCATCCTAGAAGGAAACAGAGAAGAAAACCCCAATCCATTCATTGGGGATATCTAGTTTCAATCCTTCTTGTCTTTTTCCAAAAATCAAACCAGGTGAGCTAAATTACATAAGGTTTTCATGAAAAGGGAGAATGGACTAGACCTATGGATAAGAGGGGAACCTCCCAAATCATTTGATACTAGTTGGTGGCACAGGGGAAGACCCAGGGTTCAACTCCAAGGGTGCACCAACAAGCCCTAACTATTGGCCCCTTCGAAAACACCTACGAGGCAGATGCAATCTCACCCGAAGTAGCTATGGGGGGTTGCAGAACAGAGATGTCTACAACCAAAGGGAACACCAAGTGGATCTAATACAAGAGAAATACAACATTTATATATCACTTACCAGTCCATATCTACTCTGCAGAACTATCTATCAGATCTAACACGGTATTGTAATAACAGTATACCAAATGAAAAATAACAAAGCATCAATTGCACACACAACACAAGATATATGTGGTTCACCCTCTCTCTAGGGATATGTCCATAAAAATGTGCTTTATAATATATTAAGATGAAGCATATAGTTCTTGTCTATGCTCTCCTCTAGCATATCTTCTTTCTTCTCTTCTCTATCTCTCCCCTTCCTGCGCACCCAACTGCATTACTGATCTTCACACCCAGATGAAGATATTACAATACTAGAAGGCTCTACACTCAACACTTCTCTCTCACACAATAGTAATCACTCAATTACACAATAGTAATGAATCCTCAATCAACTTAGTACCAACAATAATAACAACAACAACAACCCAAGTCCTTTAGACCTCTATTTATACATTACAATAACTCACAGATAGCCTTAGGTAGAGACCTAAGTGTCAAAACCCTAGATACCAAAAACCCTAGGTGTCTAAAACCCTAGGTCAACTTGACCCATGTTTTCTATGCTTCGTCGACCTGTCTTTCCTTCCTTCTCATGTAGTGCTCAAAAGCATCAAACGGTAGATTTTTTCGCTTGCTGAGTTGTCCATGATCCATCTTCCTTGTTGATCTGTCATCCTTGATCTCCTGATCCAAAGCCTTTCTTTCTCTTACTTCGCTCCATATTTTCTTCTCTTTTGCTTACTTCAACCCAGTAATAGTCACTGTGTCTTCCGTGCAGTTCTCATTTTGCCTTTTCTTCCTTGATCTTCTCTTACTTCCATAACCAAGTTCCAATAGGCCCCCAACACTCACATGTGACTCATCCTGAGGCACTTTAGATATGATCCCTCTGCTTTGCTTCGTCTTCAGACTATGTAGAGAAACCTTTACTTCCATCTCTAGTCCTACCTTCCTCCCTTATGAAGACTGTATTTTCTGTGTCTGGTACCCAGTTTCAACTTCACCTAGTACCTAGGACCTTTTCCTCATGCTTTTACTAAGAGCTGCGAGGAAGCTGCTTGACATAGTACAAATTCAGCCGACTCTTGTTCACCAAACCTTCCTTCCATTCTCCATTTAAATTCTTCAACTATGCAACTCCTCCTTCTGTAACATAGGAAACCTAATATGGACCAATCCAATGTGTTCTAAACTTCCCAGGATGCTTCATGAATTTACTGTCATATACCAATACCAGATCTCCTTGCTTGAAAGAGTTATTCTGAATGTGTCTGTTATGTTAGGCCTCCTCTCCTTCCTTCTGAACCTGCTGGTGAAATACTGCAATGAATCGGTTATTTTCCAGTTCAACCAACTGCGCAAGCCTCTCTGGAACAATGCCAGTTTCATCCATATCTATAAAGGCAACAATTCGTAAGCTTGGTACCAAATATTCCATTGGGACGATGGCTTCATGACCATAAACCAGTTTGAATGGAGTCTGCATGGTCAGTTTCTTGCAAGTGTTTCTATAGGCCCATAATAGCGTTGGTACTCTTAAATCACAGTCATCCCTGTTCACACTGCAAATCTTCATCACCGTTGTCTCCAAGATCTTGTTGAATGCTTCAACTGTACCATTCACTTGTGGATGGTAAGGTGTGCTCTTCTGATGATGAACTGTAAATTCCCTGGTCATGGATTCAATTTTTTTATTAATGAAATGTGTGCCTTGATCACTCATAAGGATCTTCAGGCATACAAACCTAGTTATGATGTCATCAAATATAAAGTGTGCAATTGTAGTGGCACTACAGTCCCTAAATGCTCTTACTTCGGCCCATCTGGTCAAGTACTATGTCGCAATGATTATGTACCTTGCTCCTGTGTGCTTCCCCGGTGGGTTAATAGGTCCCACGAAGTCAATGGCCCATTTCTAAAATTCCTATAGGGTCAGTTGTGGTGGTAATGGCATTTCATCTCTTATGTATGGTTTTCCAACTTTTTGGCATACATCGCAGGCTCTGTAATAGTCCTTAGCATCTGTGTGTAAGGTAGGCCACCAAAGGCCATCTCTAAGAACCATCCACGCAGTTGCCTTCCCTGCGTAGTGTCCTCCTTCAATTCCTTCATAAGAGAGGATCAACGGTTCTTCTTCTTCCATAACACACCCCTTTAGTATCTCATTAGGTCCCATCTTGTATAGATGTCCAACTATAAGTGAAAAGTCTGCAACATGCACTACTAGTTGTTTCTTCTGGGTGATTGTATATTCACTAGGTGTCATTCCTGTTGACAGGAACTGGAATATTTCTGCAAAGTGGGCATCAATATTTCTAATGGCTAGCAACTATGCCTCCAATAGTGTATCCTCCAAACTAGTAGGCTCTTTTCCATGTTCCAACCTCAACAAGTGGTCAGGACCTTTGTTCATTCTTCCTCTCTTAGCCACGATCTCAAAATCATATTCTTGAAATAGGAGAAGCCATTTGCATATTCTCCTCCACAACACTAGCTTATTGACTAGGTATTTCAGTGCGGAGTCATCAATAAACATTTTAAAGTCTCCTCCCAGCAAGTAGTGGTAGAACTTCTACAGCGCATACACCATGGCTAACCCTTCTCTTTCAGTGGTGGTGTAATTAATATCTATTGTGGATAGTTTCCTGCTAGCAAAGGCTAATGGGTGGTCGATGTCTCCTATTCCTAGTTGTGCTAAAACAAATCCTAATGCAATGGAAGATGCATCGACATGCACATAAAGTTCCTTGCCCCAATCTGGGAAAACCAGAATAGGCACAGTAACCATTTTCTGTTTCAGCGTGTCAAAGCTCTATTGACATTCTTTTGTCCAGTGAAATTGACAGTATTTCTTCAAAAGATTCTCCATGGGTGTCATTGTTAGGTGATTATATGTACTAAAAAAAACACTAAACTACCCTCAATTAAATTGTCAACCTGGGGTAAGTAAACTTAGAGTTGTAGCAAAATATATGCCAAAGGTAAAAGGTTGGTAGGAGTATAGTCTAACTAAGGAAAGCATCTATCTAGGGATAATCTACTCAAGAAAACCTATCTAATGAAAAAACCCTACTAAGAAAATTGAAACTAGGTAACCTAAGTACTTTTGGGCCAAGGACTGATGGATAGTTCATAAGAAAGAAAGTAAAAACCCTATTCAAAGAAAACTAGTTCATGACAATAAGAAAAGGTAAACTACTAAGAATACTAAGAAAATGACAAAAGAAAACTTCTTTTACTTTCCAACCTATATCTAATGAACACCTACCCTATGAAATCAAATACATAAGCAAGTAAGAAAAATCACCTATCTCACCTATTACAGAAAATAGACAAGCAAGTAAAAACACCTAACTACCCTACTAAAGAAAAATACAAGTAAGAAAAGGCAGCTATCTATCCTACTAAAGCAAAGGGACAAGTAAGCAAAGACTTCTCATTGAACAACTACCTAGCTTAAGAGGCAAGTGAACTAAATGCCTAATGAAAAACTATTTCTAATGCATGAAAGGAAATTTAAATGCTCAATGCAATGCATGAAAGGAAATCTATTATATTGAAAGCAAGAAAGACTATCAACTAAACTTATGAAAACAAGAAACTATCTCTTCTAACTTATGAAAGCAAGAAACTAACTTTAACCTATGAAACACTCAAATGTAATTATGGTGGTTGTGTGAATGCCTTCGGTGGTGATGGATGATATCTC
>ML860031.1:6711-25083 GCA_009831015.1 Picea engelmannii
TTTAATGTATAAATTACTAATTGGACAAGTGGTTAGAAGTTGGTTAACCCTAAAATAAGGAAAGTGGGTTAAGATGGTTAAAAGGTAACCCCTTGAGGAAGCTACATGAAAGTATAAATATGAGGCAAGGCTCTCTCATTTTAATCACACTTGAGCATATTGAATATCTACAGGTGACTGAGGTAACCAAAGGATATCTAAGCCGAATTTCAGAGAGAAGGTGAAGTAAAGAAGGCCGAAATTCAAGGGAGGATAAATTATTTTGATGATTCTTTCTAAGGTATGTTATTTACAGGTCATCTCACCATTTTCGCAATAATTTTTTTCTAGAATGATTCATACCGTGAAATGGAGAGGCCATTGAGAAAACATATCCAAGTAACTTTGGTACAAATTTCATCATGTGGGTCGTTGTATTTGTGGCTAGTCCTGAAACTAGTCTAAAACATGTGTTTCAGGTAAAAATGTCATAACTTATTCATAACATATCCAAATTAAGTAAGAAAAAATGTTTTGGTTAGAGTACAATCTATATTATTCTGTTTAAAATTTTCATATCCATACAACAAATATTGCGTGTGGGGCACGCTCTACAAGTTCTCTCTCTATAATAAGCTAGAATTCAACAAGGTATGCCATTTTTGCTATAAGTCCTTTTCTGAGAGGTTCCAAGTAGTGAAACTTGGAGGAATTTCATAAAACACATTGACTAACATTTTGTACTATTTTCATATCTTTATTCGTTAGAGGTACATAGCTATGATTATTTCAAGATAGGGTTGTTGACTAATCCAAAACTAGTCATGTGAGACTAAAGAAAATTTGCTGAAAATGCTAGTCTCTTGTTGTTAAAGTTAAGGAAGATTTGTATTTATGTGATCATATACACCAGGTCTATTACAGAGTTACAAATCAGATTTGGATGATGAAATTGATGGGGTATTTTGGTTGAGGTACATGTTGGGTACATGGTTGAGACAAGTAGTTGATAATTTGGCACATAGATGAGGCGTATAGTTGATAATGTTGGTACATATTGATGAGTCATAGTTGATGATTAGTTGATACATTATTGGTACATAATTGGTACATCGTTGATGCACTTGTTTATGGTACAAGTTGATTACACATTGAGGTACAGGTTGATGCATGCTTCAGGTTTATTGGTACAGGTTGTTTGGTGCATGTTTATTGGTACAAGTTTACAACAATATATCTCAAAGTGATAGTGTGACGGTGGTTCCATCATTCTACTTATACATCAGGGCGGTTGGACGGGGCAAGGACAAGTGGTTATATCCACCTTCAGGTTTTAGCAGGAGAACATAGGGGGTTGTAGCCTCCTTTTGGTTGTAGCTAGAGAATTGGGGAGTTGGATCTTCCCTTAGGTTGTAGCCTGAGAAACTAGGGGGTTGGAGCCTCCTTCTAGTTGTAGCTGGAAAAAAAAGGAAGTTGGTGCTTCCAATGAATGTAATTCTTCAATACATATAAGAAAAAACATTTTGTGGTTTTCTCCTGCTTTGGGTTTCCTCGTAAAACACTGGTGTATTATGCATGTGTATGATTGTTCATTTGTTCATTGCTTATTTAATCTGCAGTTATTGGATGATAATGCTACATTGATATAACACTTGGATTATATGGTTAAAAAGGATTAAATTGATCTATTACTGATTCACGCCCCCTCTCAATAATCCAACAATTAGTATTAGAGCAGGTTCCTTCAGAAATCAGTTTAACCACTGAAAGGTAGATCATGGAGAGAAACAACTTGTATGAAAATGGAATACCACAGTTTGATGGACAAACGTATGCATTTTGGAGAATAAGGATGAAGACATATATACAGGCACAGGGATTTGAAATTTGGAAATCAATTGTAGATGGATACACAGTACCAACAGTTCTTCCAACAAATGACAAAGCAGTGAAACTCGGTCAGAATAATTCCAAAGCTACAAATGCACTCCTGAATGGTCTTGGTGAAATGATATTTACTAAAGTTGCACATTGTAAATCTGCTAAAGAGATTTGGGACAAACTTCGAAATATTTATGAAGGAGATTCAAAATTCAAAGCAGTAAAGCTTCAAACTTACAGAGGTCAGTTCGAACAACTAAATATGAAGGAATATGAGAATATTGTAGTTACTTCTTATGAGTCGATGAAATAGTAAATGAAATCATGGGATTGGGAGAATAAATTCAAGAATCTGTAATTGTTCAAAAGGTACTAAGATCTCTTCCTATGTGTTATCACACCAAGTCACCTTGGGTCTCTTAGTTTGTTTTTGTTAAAAAAGAAAATTTAAGAAAACCTTAGATTCTTATTTTCTCTTTAAAATGAATTTGTCATCCATTAAATGTTGATTATGATAGGACCCCTTAGGATGACTAAACCTTTGAGTCATAGCTCATGTGTTGATCCACAATTCAATTTTTGGTCCTTAAACCCTTATGAACTCATGGTCTATTCTTTTTGACCCCTCTCGTGATTCATCCCTAGGTTGATACCTCCCATGACCGGGTTGATGTGACACACCGCTCTCATCACTCATGACCTCACATGCATACCTCATCATCCCCACTCACCTGTCCATTCACTTTTTGATTTGGAGAATGTTGCCCACTCAACAGGCCTTTCCATAGTGCTTGTCATTAATATCATGCACCCACTCCAAGTCATGATTTCCACAACTGATACCTTAACCCTTGTTTTCAGTACCTAAAGTCAGTTGAAATTCTTTCAAAATATCTTGCATTTATGATCCTTGGTAATGGTTTCTAAATTTGAAAAGCTTAGTAGTGATGCGCTGTGTAAGTTTGCCAGTTTAGTTAAGACGATTGCTTGTCCACGAAATCCGATGTTGTGAGAGATTTTAGGGCCGAAGTTTCCTCAATCTCACCCTAAGTTCGCGCTGAGGAGCTCAACGGTTGTCGACTTCACAGGTATCCTGTGAAACCTCCTTCGCATATTAATTTTCATAGGAGATTTGTGCTTGGGTTTCGGTGTGCTAAGCTTGCAAGGTAGTATGGGAGCCATATTTTCATTCCTGTAAACATCTTTGTTCATATCCATAGTCTGATTATTGTGTTTAGTCATAGCCTTTGAAATTCACAGGCCTGAAATAGCCCATCCTCTGTGTATGCGTTGTGCTACGCAGAGGCATTTCTCAAACCTCTTTGATTATCCTTAGCTTTTTTTCATCTTGTACGAAGAGTCAGTTCGGAATTACTTCCTCATAGTCTACACTCTGAAAACCTATATGAGCCTGAAAGTCCATTTCTCATAGCCAAGTTCATTTTCTAAGCACTGTTAATTTGGAGAGCCATCCTTGTGCTTTTGAGACTTAAATTGAAGTTTTCTGGTCAATAGAATCCCTTACAGCTTCTTAAGAACCCTCTTTCTGAGTCATGGATACCCCTCAGTCAAAGAAAGCACACAAAGGTGGCAAGATAGTTCGAATAGAACCTGTGGACATGTGCTTTTTTGACATAGAACCCATGGCAAGGGAAATGTTTTGAAGAGCAGGACGCCTCTCTTTCTGCCAGAACATGTAGAGAGGCCACTTAGAAGTAGCAAACAATTTGCACTAAATTTTGATGGCAAGAAAACCAGAGTTGGAGATTTAGAATTTAAGGTGACTGAATCCTCCATCTCAGCTGCAATAGGGATTCCCATTTCAGGAGAAATTTGGTTCAAGGCCATGGTATTGAGTTCACCTTTCGTTAAAGATCTTTTCAAGCCTGAATACCAAGCCAATAATTTATCTAAGAATGTGCCAAGGAACCAGTTGATTGACCAGTTTGACAGAATGTTGAAAATCATACAGAGATATTTTAGTTATAAAGGGAGATTTAACACCTTGTACCATTACCACATAAGGTTGTTGTTGCATTTTACTGGTAAGGTTCAGATGAATATTCCATATTACCTGCTGAGAAGTATAGGTAAAATGACAGATAGGGTGCAAGCCAAATCCAAGGATGTGGACTCCAGTCTTTTCCGTTTTGGACTTATCAGGATGATCGTCTCTGAAGAGTTGGGAAAGAAAGAGATCTCATGGGAGAATTATTTGGTCTCTTCTCACTTTAAGTTGGACCCAACACCTACCCCCCAATCACAAATTGCAGGCTCTTCATCACTTACCAATACTAAAACAGGGATCAACAAGAAGAGAAAGGGTAGAGCCCCTGTTTCAGAGATCAATAAGCAGGTCAGAGAAGCTGAGGAGGAGGTCTGTCCTTCCCCACACAGAGATTTCTCACCACCACCTCCACCAGGGTTAGAAGAAGTTCCATATTCTACCAAGGTGACATCAAAAAAGGGGAAGAATCTTCTCTTTCCCTCTCCTTCTCCAGCAGCTGAAATCAAAGGTAAAAGACCTTTCACCAGGTCATCAATTCCTAAGGGGTATTTCAAAGGACAACCTTTACAAGAAACCCCTATATAGAAAATCAAGGGTAAATGTACCAAAAGACCTTTGGAAAGGGAAGATGAAATCCCTGTGAAGGATTGTAAAAAACCTATGAAAAATAAAGAAAAGGATGCTATGCAAGAGAATATGCATAAAGGAAAGGGTTTTGAGAAGACCGATGAAACATGCAAGGAAACTCCTGTATAGATGGAAGAAAAGGACGAGAAGAAGACTGCTAAGACTGCACATGTCCCCAACCCCCTTGGCATCTAGACCTACAAAAGACTTATTAAGTAGCTCAGGGATGCAAGGAGAGAAACAACTCATCTCAAAGAAGAATACATGGTCCACTTGGCTCATATGAATGAGCTCATGACCGGCTACAACCATACCCTAGACTTGGCAAGGTTCGTAGTGAGAAAGGCTTTGCCTCTTTGTAAACAACTGAAGAATCTTTACAGACAGAACATGGGTCTCCAGGCTTAGAACAGGAAGCTAAAGGCAGAACTGAAGCATTTCCAAGATGAAGTAACCCAAAATAATTTACAAGTGTTGGTTGAGGCTGCCATTGAAGATGAAAAACCAGTAGCTAAGGAGAGCACAACTATACTGAAGAAGCCTACCAGTGTTAAGAAGAAGAAGTCTACTGAGTTAGTTGAAGACACTCTTTCCACCAGGAAGAGTGTGAGGATAAGTGTTAAAATGAAAAAGTAGCTGGTAGTGGTAAACCCCATTTTTGAAAGTTGTTCCTTCTTGGGAAGGTTAACTGATATGCACATATTAAGTTTTACCACCTATACAGGTTTCTAGGTGTTTAGCTATATGAATTTTGGAATTTTTTCCAAGTACCAGTTTCACTCATTGGTAAAAGCACCTAAGTAAATTGATTTGTCATCATGGAAGGACACAAACAACTCTACACAAGTCTAGGAGTCAAAGACGCTGCATTTTGGCATAGCCACCCAAACCATTATACATACGCAGCGTAGGTGGCACTACGTAATATTTTACAGAATGCAGAATTGTTACACAGGCACTACCCACAGGTGCTACATAATTTATTACAGAGAGCAGGTTTACACATAGGCACTACTCAATTTTGCAACAGAGGAAAAATGTAGCTGTAGACATGCATCATAGGGGCGCTACCCACAGGCGCTACCTTCTCTCCTTGTTCCATTCTAGGGGGCTCTACACAGAATTGCTACCCAAGGGAGTAGCCAGAAAACACCAGGGATCTAGGAAGATTAAGCCAACATTTTTGGATAAGTTAATAATGGAATAAATGACATAAGTAGCATTTGGTGTGCAGGAGACAACTACAAGCTCCAAAGACACACATGGAAAAATAGGAGCTGAGTAGCAAAAGAGGATCAAAGTAGTTAGAAGCATGATTGGGTTCAGTCACCAACACTTCCTTGTTTTATAGCATAGGTTGTTAGAATAAATAAATTCCTTGAGATTTTTAAGGAAAAGAGGCCAGCTCGTACCTCCAGTTGTTGCCTCCCTTTCTTGTTATAAATAGGTAGATAAATTGCTTTAATGGTTTCAGATGGGTAGAGCAAGGCTCCCAAGAAACTGTAATATTTTTGATAAAGTGACTGTGATCTAGTATGTACTGGACTTAAGACTTTTTGACTAATAGAAATCAAATCCTATTTCAGACTATTTGCTTCTAATGCTAAATGTGCATATTTGAATGCTTCATATGGATGACTGTGGTAATGATATGATGGATGTTTGATCATTTTATTGTCATGGTCTTTATTTAGCTCCTTAGTTTCTAATTTCAAGAAGATCTTGTTTTAAGAAACTTTCTTCCTTTGGGATTTTGTGTACCTGATGTTTGCAGTAGCTCTTACATTCTTCTCATTCAAGTCTTCCTTCTATCCATATTTACTCCCAAACTACTGGTTGAAATTAGCCAAGACTTTATTTGTTGTTACATGTTAGCCCTGCTTCTGAGTGAGGATATTATCATTCTGAGTTTTTCCATTCAACCTTTCAAAAAAAAATCATACTTTCACATATCACCTGATGGGTACTGGTCTTACCTTCCTTGCAATCAGAAGGTGACTCCTAGTGCTAACACTATGATATTTGACCCTAAGATATCAGCACTAAAAGAAAGAGCAGATCTAAACTCAGTAAGCATGGACAAACTACATGGAATCTTCACAACATATGAAATGAGAGTTGGACAATAAAATCCATATGTAAAAGAAGAATCCTTCAAAGCATCCAAAAGATCAAAGAAAAATGGAAATCAATAAGAAAAAGAACATAGCAGAAATAGTGACGTCTCAGAAGATGATGAAGAAGTGGCCAGCTTTGTCAAAAACTGAACAAGGGAACTGACGGTAGGTATAGAGGTAAGATTCCTTTAATTTGTTTTAATTTTGATGGTATTGTTCATTTTTCTAACAAATGTCATAAGAAAAAGCGAAATGATGAAGTCTACTAAAAAAAAAAAAAACCATAAAGAAAGTTTTCAAGAAAAGCTTATGCACCAAAGAATACATCTCATCATCAGATGAAGATGAAGTTAGTGACATTGAGACATAAAGATTTCTATTCATGGAAGTAGAAGACTCCGAAGAAGAATATGAAGAAGTCAAAGAAGAAATTGAACAGGCAGAAGTTGACTACAAAGAGGAATTGTTGAGTGTCATAGAAGTTATCATAAGAGAAAAGAGGAAAAACAAGAAGCTACAAGTGGAACTAGACAAGAAAGAAGACACTCAGGAATTAGAACAAATGATCACAAATTTGAAGGTTCAAATTGAAGAAGATAAAAGAATTGAAGAATCACTCAAAGAATAGCTAGAAGGAAGAGACAGGATCATTGAAAATTTGGAAGCATAGATTGTCACATTAAGAAATGATCTTCAAAAGAAAAATATGTAGATAAATCAAAAGTTTTGAATGACATTATCAACAGTCAAAGGCCTAATCATGACAAGTCCAGACTTGGATACAATCAGACAGAAAAGGGATCAAGCTCCAAAACAACAGAACAATAAACATATCCAAAAAGCTATGCAGAAACAATCAAAGGGATAAGAAGGTCTACAGAGAAAATTACAGGGACACTCCTCCACCGAGAAGATTCATATTTCAGAATCAACGACCAACAAAAGCACATAGGTCTCAGGAATATGAAGGATTCATAAGAGCACCTCCTTTCGGAAGATCTTCAAATCCTAGGTATCAAAATCAAACTATATATTTTTGTTTATGTTATGCATATAATAACTTTGTACATAAAGTTGTGAATTGCAGAGCTAACAACGAGAACATAAACAAATTTGAAAGTCATACAAAAAAGGGTTATCTAAGAAGGCCTAGTGAAACACAGAGAAGAAGTTACAACAGGTTTGAACCATTAAGCATTGAAGTTGAATGCTACAAGTGTAACAACTTTGGACACATGGACAAAGATTGCAGAATGACAATCCATCCTAGAGAACCACAAAAAAACAACAACAATCACAAACAAGAACCTCAAAAAAGGACATGGATAAGAAAGAAGAATCAGAACAACAATGAAGAATGCACACTCGCTCTACAAGCTAAGTAGAAGAAACATGGTTGGTATGTTGACAGTGGTTGTTCAAAACACATGACAGGTGATAGAGACAGGTTTCTTACATTAAGAAATGAAAGAGATGGATCAGTCTCCTTTGGAAATAATGATTCAACTAAAATCATTGGAAAAGACAGAGTCAAAATTGGGAATAAGAATACAAAAGAAGAAAAGGTTCTACTAGTAGAAGATATGAAACATAATATTCTAAGTGTGAGTCAAATGTGTGACCAAGTTCATAAAGTTACTTTCGATTCACAAAAGTGCGAGATAAGAAAAAAAGGTTCAGGAAAATTAATTGCTACAGCTGCGAGAACTTCAAGCAACATATATGTGTTAAGTGAAATTGGAAATAAAAAGTGTTGTCTAGGAAAGGAATATGAAAGTTGTTTATGGCATAGAAGAATGGGTCACATACATTTTGATAACCTTGTCAAAGTCATCAAAAGAGAAGATGTCAGAGAAATGAGCCAGATCACGAAACCAACCAACACTTTATGCAAGCATTGTCAACAAGGAAAGAAAGCAAGGACCAGGTTCAAATCAAAGGAATATTTAACAACAAGACCACTGGAAATTGTGCATACTGATCTAGTTGGAACAACTACAATAAAGGGTTCAAAAGGTGAGAAATACTTTATGTTATTAGTTGATGATTATACAAGAATGATTGCGGCTTTCTTTCTCAAGAATAAGTCAAAATCTTTTGAAAACTTCAATATCTACAAGGAAATGGTTGAAAATTAATGCAGGAGCTTCGTACAAAGCTCAAAGCATGCGCCTAGCCAAAAGAATAGCTGGACGCGCAGATGGGAAAAAGGAGCATGTATTTATGAAAAGGTTTTAAATTTTGAAATTTGAAGCATTAATGTAAGAGCTAGGAAAACACGTACTTGTATTTATGTCTTGGAGATATGAACAGATCTGGAGGAATTACTCTCATCTATCGGATGTAATAGGAATTTAAGTCTGTTAATGTAAAGTAGGTAGGTATAGATGTTAGATTAGACAGTTTATAAGCATAGGAGGGAAAACGAATATAGACACCCTCACCCTTGTATCATTGTAACTTCAGATGATCATTTAGAATCCATAAGTTGTAGAGCTGAAGCAAAGAGCTGTAGAGAAAAACCCATGTATAGGAGCACTTGAGTTAATATATGAAGCTTTGACTCAATTTTCCTGGTGTTATGATGGTTATTGTTTACATTGGTTGAATGGTATGTTTACAGTTGCTTTGTTTCTCTATTATGCATTTGTTTCAATGTTGTGTTATGTGTGATTTCATGTTGAATGTATGAAGTCTGAGAGAGGAGAAGAATGAGTTTCAATTGTTTCTCTTCTTGAGAATTCCTGCAAGGAGTGCAGTGAACGTCCGCAAGGTGTGCATTGACGAGGGTCTGAGTTTTATCTCATAAATCTCAGGAGAGATATCGTTGTTCTCATACCAACATAAGTGAAGGTGAAGCACAGATTCGTGCAAGGTGTGCGCAGGCTAATTGAAGCCCTGGATTTTATAAATCCCGAAGGAAGGTTGAAGGACCACTGTTGCAAGGAGTGCACAGGGTCGAAGATCCAAATAATCAGAGGTTATTTGAAGGTTTGCCACAAGGAGTGCGAGAAGGGATCCTTTTGGAAGCTTGAGTTTATAAGTGAAAGATCAGGAGGGATTTAACCTTTGAAGTGTTCAAAGGGAGACGAAGGGTGAAATCGTCTCATAGAAGCCAAGTTCAGGAGGGAGAACACCGAATCGTTTGGACAGGAGTCATTGAGGAATGTATCTGGTGGTTAGAATTCTCTGTGGAGAAATCGCGAAGTCGCGAGGACTGTAGGATCCAGAGGAGGTATAAGGTGGTTAGGAGTTGGACGAATCCGCCATCCTGACATCAAGAATCAATGTGGACTGTTGATCGTGGTTTGTCTGAGCCGTCAAATCATTTCAGGAATTCGGGACCCATATGTTCAGAGTGTAGGTAAAAACCCTTAGTCACTCAAACTAGCGTCTCGCGAAAGGGATAATCAAGTGTGAAATTTTGGTATTTCGAGGTTCGGCATACCGGAAATATTGATGACAAGGAACCGGGACCTTAGCATTGAAAATCCTGAATTCACGAAACGCAACGTGCCTTTGGTGTGAAACATCGACATTTCGGCATTTCGACATATCGGGGTTCGACATTTTTGAAATCCTAATAACAAGGAGCCGGGGCACTTTGTATTGAAAACCCCGAAGTCGCGAAACACGATGTGTCATCGGAGTGGAATTTCGGTATTTCGTCTTTCCGGGATCCGGGAACTAGAGGAGACAAGTGATTTTTGGAACTGAGAGTTTCAAACTCCCGGTACACGGAGTCCTGAGAGGCCATCGATTGCGCATTTCATGGGACGTTGAGCCCATTTCGACATTCTGAAATTTCGGAACTCAGGGAATCATAAGGCAAGAGGGCGATTGTTGGATCGTTCGCTCAAGTCCCGAAAAGACGAATTTAGTGGCAACAGGTGGTGTGCGTTGGAACGGTCAACCCTCGTTGACAATTCACATTTTGACATTTGTCAAGAGCTGTTGGATATATCGAGACTCTCCAACTCCTAAAACCCGAAGTCCTTTGTGGCTCAAACAAAGGGTTTGATTAACCCTTGGCGTGTTTTAGTGAAGATCTTGTGTAGATCTCGGCCCGAGGGCAGGGGGTCTGCGTCAAGTGGTATCAGAGCACATAAAAAATTCTTTGCTTTCTGTAGCAGAGAGAAAAGAGAAAATTTTACAACCATGCTGCCAAGAAGAAGAGATAGGCCAATGCCTGATCCAGCAGTGGAAAGAGAAATGCGTGAGTTACGTGCCAGACTTGATGCTATGGAGACAACACAAAGGCACACAGTCAACGCTGGGGATATCAGCGAGGCTGAAAGTGAAAATGAAGCTGGAAAAGAAGGAGAATAAGTTGCAGTCGAAGATGTTGTAGATGAACGCCTATTCAGGGTTGTTGCAAGGATAGGTGCCAGAGAAAAAATGGAGATTCCCATGTATGAGGGAAACTTGGATGTTGAAGAACTTCTAGACTGGATTAGAGCTCTAGACAAATACTTCGACTATGAGGATGTCGAGGAAGATAAGAAATTCAAACATGTCATTACTAGACTTAAAGGGTATGCAACACTGTGGTGGGATGAACTGCAGGCTGATAGACACTGTAAGGGGATGCAAAAAATCAAAAGCTGGGATAGAATGGTTGCAAAGATGAAAACCAAATTTGTACCCAAGGATTATCAAATCAATCTATTTCGGAGGATGCAAAATTTGAAACAGAAGCTGATGTCAGTGAAGGAATACACTGAAGAATTCTACAGGATAAACATCAGAGTAGGTCATAGTGAAAGTGATGATGAAAAAGTTTCCAGGTACATGAATGGTCTGCGATATGACATTCAATATGAGATGAGCATGATGACCATTCAAAATGTGGAAGATGCTTATCATATATCTCTAAAAGCTGAAGAGAAGTTGAGTTGGAAGCAAGGTCAAAGAGGCCGAGGTAGAATTCAAGCCAGAGGCAAAACAATTGCCCAAGACAGAACTCAGAGACCTAAAGAAGAGGGAAAGAAACCTCAAACTCAACCTAATAGAGGAGGAAGCTCACAAGGATAGAAATATGCTGATAGAAATACTTTTCCTCGAGCCAAAGGAAGAGGAAGAGGCAGAGGAGGTGAAGTAAAATGCTTTGTCTGTGGAAAAATCGGACATAAATCCTATGAGTGTCCAAATAAGAATAAAGATGGTGGTGAAACTCACATTGCCAAAGCTCAAGTACGGAATGTTGAGGCATAAGACACTGAGGGAAAAATATCTTTAATGATGAGGAAAGTTCTCTTGAAACCAGAGAAGGAGGCAGAGAACCTAGCCCAAAGAAACAGTCTGTTTCGGACTTCTTTCAAAACTAAAGACAGAGTATGCAAGGTCATAGTGGACAGTGGTAGCACAAACAATATCGTATCTACAGAGATGGTAGAAAAGCTGGAGCTGGAGACTATTTCACATCCAAGCCCATACCGAGTTTCATGGCTACAAAAAGGACATCAGGTAAATGTCACTAAACAATGTTTAGTTGAATTTAAAATAGGAGGATATAAAGATGAAATATTATGTGATGTCATTCCCATGGATGTCTGTCATCTATTGCTGGGTAGACCATGGAAATATGACAGAAACGTAGTTCATGATGGGAGAAAGAACACGTACACCCTGGAGAAAAATGGTAGGACTCACATGTTGCTGCCAATTGAGGATAAAGAAGTGAAAACAGAAACAAGAAACACTTTACTTCTCATGAGTAGGAAGGACCTTCTTGATGAGGTTAATAAGAAGGAAGACACACAATTTATTGTGGTTAGGAAGCCCAAAATTGTTCTGACCAGTACGAGAATAGATGATTTACCAGAAGAAATCCAGGAGTTGCTGGGAGAGTTTGCTGATATAGTAGTGGACGAACTACCTTGTTCGTTGCCACCTATCAGGAGTATAAGTCATCATATTGATATTATACTTGGAGCCAGTTTTCTGAACAAAGAAGCATATTGGTTGACGCCGCAGGAAAATGAAGAAGTTAAGAGACAGGTCCAGGACTTAATGGACAAAGGATTGATTCGAGAATTCTTGAGTCCATGCGTTGTTCCGACAATGCTCATCCCAAAGAAAGACGGAGGCTGGAGAATGTGTAAAGACTCAAGGGAAATCAATAAGATTACCATCAGATACATATTTCCATTACCAAGGATGGACGACTTGATGGATTGCTTGAGTGGAGCAAAGTTTTTTTCAGAAATTGATTTGAAAAGCGGGTATCATCAAATTCGAATGAGAGAAGGTGATGAATGGAAGACAACATTCAAGACGAATGAGGGGCTATATGAATGGCTTGTCATGCCATTTGGATTAACGAATGCACCCAGTAATTTCATGAGGTTGATGAACGAAGTCCTGAAAGATTTCATAGGGAAATTCCTCATTGTATATCTTGATGATATATTAATTTTCAGCAAGACATAAGTAGAACACTTAAAGCATCTAGTTGTAGTAATGAGGAGATTACAGTAGGAGAAATTGCTGATTAATATGAAGAAATCATCATTTATGAGGACATAACTCATTTATTTGGGTTTTGTTGTCTCTGGAAATGAATTAAAAATGGATACGAAAAAGATAAAGGCAATTAAGAATTGGCCATCACCGAAGAGCCTGTTTGAAGTTCGAAGCTTCCATGGTTTGGCTAGTTTCTACAGGAAATTTATCCAAAACTTCAGTGGAATTAGCACACTGATGATGGATACCATGAAGAAAAGACATAAATCTTTTCACTGGATGAAGGAAGCGGAGAAGAGTTTCAATCTGCTGAAGAAGAAGATCACTGAGCAACCAATTCTGGTTTTGCCAGATTTCAACAAGACATTCCAGGTCAGGTGTGACATGAGTGGATTTGCAATTGGAGCGGTCTTGAGCCAAGATGACAGGTCGGTCGCATATTTCAATGAAAAACTGAATGAAGTGAAGATTAAGTACTCTACATATGACAAAGAATTCTACGCAGTCATACAAGCGCTGAAAAAATGGAGACATTATTTGGTTCCCGAGGAGTTTGTTTTGTACAGCGATAATCATGCTTTGCAATTCGTGACTCAACATGAGAAGTTGAACCAAAAACATGCTAAATGGGTTGAATACATGTAGAATTTTACTTTTGTGATTAAGCGTATTTTTGGAACTGCTAACAAATTTGTTGATGCTTTGAGAAGGAAATGTTTGCTTATGCAGGAATTCAGAGTCAAGACTTTGGGTTTTGATAACCTCAAAGAAATGTACAGGGATGATCTAGATTTTAAGGAGGCATATGAGGAATCTAAGAATCCAATTCTCAGGATTAGAAGCCAATGGACTGAATACATGATCCAGGATGGATTATTTTTCAGGGGAAGTCAGCTATGTATTCCAAAATGCTCCATGAGGGAGAATTTGCTGAAGGAAAAACACAGTGGAGGATTGGTCAGACATTTTGGTCATGAAAAGACGTTCTCAAAGTTGAATGGCTCATATTTTTGGCCAGGGATGAGGATAGATTCTAAGAAATTTTTGGACAGGTGCATAATTTTGTCAACACACGAAAGGAAAAAGGAAGAAAATAGGGTTATACCAACCATTACCCATACCTGAAAGGTCGTGGGATGCAGTGAGCATGGATTTCATATTGCGACTGCCAAGGACATAGAGAGGATATGATTCGATCTTTGTGGTAGTCGACATAATTTCAAAAATGGCACATTTCATACCATACCAGAAAACTAGTGACACAACTCATATTGCGAACCTGTTTTTCAAGGAAGTCGTCAGACTTCACGGCTTACCAAGGAGTATCATTTCTGATCGAGATACCAAGTTCGTAGGGCATTTTTGGAGGACCTTATGGAAGAAGTTGGGGACAAGTTTGTCTTTCAGCTCATCATATCATCCTTAGATGGATGGACAGACAAAGGTCGTAAACATGAGCTTGGGAGATTTGCTAAGGAGCTTAGTGACTAAACACCATAGTCAATGGGATCACATTCTGCCACAGGAGGAATTCACTTACAATGATTCACTTAATAGAAGCACAGGGTAGAGTCCATTCCAGATTGTATATGGAATGCAGCCAAGGGGAGTTTCTGAATTGAAAGATTCAGAACAAAATGAATTCAAGAGTTCTAGTGTAGAGAACTTTGCAGAAGGAATGAAGAATCTTCACAGCCGAATCAAGGAACGATTGCAGATTTCAATTCAAGAGTACAAGCAGAGAGCAGATCAACACAGGCGAGAACTTCAATTTGAAGTTTGTAATCTGGTTCTTGCACATTTGAGGAAGGAAAGGTTCCCAAGGGGAACGTATAATAAGTTGAAGATGAAAAAGATTGGACTGTGCCAGATCATAAGGAAATTTGGGGAAAACGTATATGAGATTGAATTACCCGATGGGGTTGGAATCTCACCGATATTCAATGTTGCGGATTTGTACCCTTATCGAGCTGAAGAAGCAGGAACAGAGGAGGAACAAAAAGAAATTCAATGGACAAAACAAATTCCTGTAGATGTAGAGCCACGGATGGAAAGCATACTTGACAAAAGGGTTAGCAAAAAGACTAGGAGAAAAGAGTATTTTGAATACTTGGTCAAATGGAAGGGACATCCAGTTGAAGATGCTAGTTGGGAGGATGAAGCAACAATTCATAGGCATGGACAGACCATGCAAGAGCTCATGAACAAGAGTTCATGATAATTTTCAAGCAAGTGAGTATGATGCAAGAGCATCGTACAAAGCCCAAAGCACGCACCTAGCCAAAAGAACAGCTAGACGTGCAGATGGGAAAAAGGAGCATGTTTTTATGAAAACGTTTTAAATTTTGAAATTTGAAGCATTAATGTAATAGCTATAAAAAAGCGTACTTACATTTATGTCTTGGAGATATAAATAGATCTGGAGGAATTACTCTCATCTGTCGGATGTAATAGGCATTTAAGTCTGTTAATGTAAAGCAGGTAGGTATGGATGTTAGATTAGACAGTTTAGAAGCATAGGAGGGAAAACAAATATAGACACCCTCACCCTTGTATCATTGTAACTTTAGATGATCATTCGTAATCCATAAGATGTAGAGCTGAAGCAGAGAGTTGTAGAGAAGAACCCATGTATAGGAGCACTTGAGTTAATATATGAAGCTTTGACTCAATTTCCCTAGTGTTATGATGCTTACTGTTTACATTGGTTGAATGGTATGTTTACAGTTGCTTTGTTTCTCTATTATGCATTTGTTTCAATGATGTGTTATGTGTGATTTCATGTTGAATGTATGAAGTCTGAGAGAGGAGAAGAATGAGTTTCAATTGTTTCTCTTCCTAAGAATTCCTGCAAGGAGTGCAATGAACGTCCGCAAGGTGTGCGTTGATGAGGGTCTGAGTTTTATCTTAGAAATCTCAAGAGAGATACCATTGTTCTCATACCAGCAGAAGTGCAGTGAAGCACAAAGCCGTGCAAGGTGTGCGCAGGCTAATTGAAGCCTTGGATTTTATAAATCCAGAAGGAAGGTTGAAGGACCACTGTTGCAAGGAGTGCACAGGGTCGAAGATCCAAATAATCAAAGGTTATTTGAAGGTTTTCCGCAAGGAGTGCAAGCAAGGATCCTTTTGGAAGCTTGAGTTTATAAGTGAAAGATCAGGAGGGATTTAACCTTTGAAGTGTTCAAAGGGAGACAAAGAGCGAAATTGTCTCATAGAAGCCAAGCTCAGGAGGGAGAACACTGAGTCGTTTGGACAGGAGTCATTGAGGAATGCATCTGGTGGTCATAATTCTCTGTGGAGAAATCGTGAAGTCGCGAGGACCATAGGATCCATAGGAGTTGTAAGGTGGTTAGGAGTTGGATGAATCCACCATCCTGACATCAAGAATCAACGTGGACCGCTGATCGTGGTCTATCTGAGCCGTCAAATCATTTCAGGAATTTGGGACCCGTATGTTCGAAGTGAAGGTCAAAACCCTTGGTCACTCAAACTCTCGGCTTGCGAAAGGGATAATCAAGTGTGAAATTTCGGTATTTCCGGGTTCGGCATACCGAAAATCTTGATGACAAGGAACTGAGACCTTAGCATTGAAAATCCTGAAGTTGCAAAACGCGACATGCCTTTGGTGTGAAACATCAGCATTTGGACATATCAGGGTTCGACATTTCAGAAACCTTGATGACAAGGATTCTGGATGCTTTGAATTGAAAACCCTGAATTCGCGAAACACGAAGTGTCATCGCAGTGGAATTTCGACATTTCGTCTTTCCGAGATCCGAGAAGTAGAGGAGACAAGTGATTTTTGGAACCGAGAGTTTCAAACTCCCGGTACGTGGAGTCTTGAAAGGCCATCGATCGCACATTTCATGGGACATTGAGCCCATTTCGGCATTCTGACATTTTGGAACTCAGGAAATCATGAGGCAAGAGGGCGATTGTTGGATCGTTTGCTCAAGTCTTGAAAAGCCGAATTTAGTGGAAATAGGTGGTGTGCGTTGGAGCAGTCAACCCTCGTTGACAATTCACATTTCAACATTTGTCAAGAGTTGTGGGATATATCGGGGCTCTCCAACTCCCGAAACCCGAAGTCCTTTGTGGCTCAAACAAAGGGTTTGATTAACCCTTGGCATGTTTTAGTGAAGATTTTGTGCGGATCTCAGCTGGAGGGCAGGGGGTCTGCGTAAAAAATAAAATGGATTAAAAAATAAAATGCTTGAGATATGATAATGGAGGAGAGTTCACTTCACAATAATTTATGGACTACTACAACAATCATGGAATAAAAAGGAAATTCTATGTTGCTAGGGAACCTCAACAGAATGGATTTGTTGAAATAAAGAATAGGACAATACAGGAAATGGCTTGAACAATGCTATTGGATTCCAAATTGATAGATATTTTTTGGACACAGGCAGTGCATACAACAGTTCACATTCAAAACAGAGTAATGCTTAGAAAAAACATTGACGAAACTCCCTATGAGCTATGGAAAGGAAGACCAACAAATGTGAAGCACTTTAGAGTTTTTGGAAGCAAATGCTACATCAAAAGAGAAGATGACAAAATGGGAAATTTCGATTCTCATGTGGAAAAAGGAGTACTTGTTGGTTACTCAAGTACAAGGAAAGAATACAAGTGTTACAACCTGAGATTGAAAAAATTTACGGAAAGCATCAACATAACAATTGATGAAACAGGTAGACAAGAATTAAAGGAAGAAAAAATTGAATCAATGGAACAGCTTTATGAAGAAGAAACAAAAGATGGAAAATAAGTAGAAGGGGAAGATGAAGAGGATCTAACAGAAGCAGAAGAACAAGTTCAGCAAGTGCCCCCAAATACACCTAACATATGAGTACAAAAGAATCATCCTTCAGATCAGATTATCATAAACAAAGATGCAGTAGTTGAGACTAGAAGAAGAATCTGTTCAACAGAAAAAACGCACCTAGCACTCTCATCTACGATTGAACCAACCTGTTTTGAAGAGGCCAGCAAGGATGAATTTTGGAATAAGGCCATGGATGAAGAATTGGATCAAATAGAGAAAAATGACACTTGGGAATTGGTTCCAAGACCAAAGGATAAGAATGTGATCGGCACAAAGTGGGTATACAAGAATAAATTGAATGAAGATGGACATGTTACAAATGAACAAAGTTAGATTGGTATGTAAAGGATATGCATAGGTTGAAGGAATCGACTTTGAAGAGACATTTTCCCCAGTTGCTAGAATGGAAGCAATCCGATTTCTTTTAGTTTATGCATGCTCCAAAAGTATTAAAGTGTATCAGA
>ML860032.1:3549-25083 GCA_009831015.1 Picea engelmannii
TGTATTTGGAGCTGAAGCTCATTAGGAGGTTGCCCCCTCGAAGAGGCAAGTGAACAGGAGAGGATCCCTTCCATAATAGGATCCATTGTATGGTGTTTCCCTACCTCAAGGGTTTGATGGTAATAAAGGAGATTTTGCATATTATTATTCTATATCTATTGTGGTGCTTTTGTATTCAGTATTGGGTTCTTAACAATAAACCACCACGTCTGGGTTGGCTCTCGCATTATCCTTAACATATGTTTGTGATGCGCATTAGATTAAGGATTGTCGATCTCTCCTTTTTATTCATGATTTGATCTCTCTCTCTTTCTCCTAGTATAGAGAACACCATATGATTAACTGTCACTATCCCCTTCCCTTATTTGTCTTCCAAATTCATTATCAATCAATGGTTTTTTCTCATGCTTCATAGGCATTTCTGTATTTGACTTTTCCTTTCTTTAATAATGTTGTTTTCTTGTGGAACACATTCATACACACATTTAAAAGACTCTCTATCCTCACATTTAACAACTTCTATTTCATTACCTTCCATATTACTTACTCAAATGGTTCTTTCATGAATGAGACCCTTTCCTTCTCTACAATCACCTCAGATGATTCTTTCATCAAAGACTCCATTTTTATAAAAAATGCCTCAATTAAGAACACTACCATGTTAGTAGATGTCATCACATTCTCATCCAAAATCACATGGTGTGATAATACCATTGTTTCCATCCTGACATAACTTGTCATCAATGACATTTCAAAATAATCAATCAAATAAACACCTCCTATAGTGTTTACATCAATGACACAAACTATCCAACAATCTCCCCCTACAATGTTGACATCAATGACATAAAATTTCTAACGATCTCCCCCTTATCATTGATGGAAACCACTGAGTAAAACATTTCTTACTCCCCATGTGGGTATTACTCCCCCTATGGGTATGCTAGTAATGTGATTGAGTCATGGGTCACTATTCATTCTCTTTCTTCATTTTCTCCCCCATGTGTCACTCGATTGCACAGTTCTGTTGACTAATGTTTTACTGCATTCTCTCCCCCTTTGACAACAATTAGAAGGAGATCTTTAATATTCTCTACCTTTTTGCAACTCCCCTTATCAATAGCTCTTCCCTTGAGACTCATAATTTTTCTTTTCAAGGGGCTACTACAGAACTGTTTCCAATGAAACTTTACACCAAGTCATGGATGCTATATTTATAAGCCATCTACCATAGATCTAGTAGGCCATTCACATGATTTTACTGCTATTTATATAAACAATCAAGGCCTAAACAAAGTCCTTCTGTCTTCATGCTAACTCCCCCTATCAAATATATTGTTGTCTTTGTAGTTGGTACACTGCAGGTGCTACTAAAAACCCTTTTTTATAAGCTTATGAATACACTTTGTTTGCATTGACTCCTCCTTGGAATATACTAACTCCCCCCTGAGATAGGGATTCTCAGTTTTGATCTTCATATATTTTCATTTTCCTGCTACAACAACTACCAACACCTTTGTCCCTTTTTAGGTGCTCCTCCGATGAAGATTGTGCAATTTATAGGAGTAAGGACATGCCCTCCATTCCTAGAATATTTTTGACAACTTGATATGCAAATCCTTCACCATTACTCAAATTTGTGTGACTCATGTTTCCTTTTGGGACTCTTCATTCATCATCTAGGGCCACTTTGTCATCCTTAGGTGAAAAATCCTCAACACTTTTGTCTAAACCATTTTGCCAAAGTAGTCTTCCAAACTTTGTACCTTAATGCTGCTGCAATTTATTGTTTCAAAAGATTGCTAAAAAAAGATCCTTATTGATAGTTACAAGTTCACTTTAGACACTCCACCAATGTCATCTATAGTTGTATATATGCTTGAAAAGTGTCTGACATTTAGGCTTTCTCTACATCTGTTAGTGATATTTCTTGTAAGGGGGGCTAGAATGCAAAAGATTGGGTCAAAAACCCACTTGTCCTAAGTTTTGGGTGATAATACGCCCGCGGTAAACCATGTGCAAAATCTAGCGGTCGCGATTCGTGCGCCCGGATCAACGACGCATATTGAATTCTGGACCCCCCCTGCCTTTCTACCTTTAAGCGGAGGGGGTGGGTCCGGAATCGCGGGCGCAACTCTCCAACGGTCCAGATCAGTGCACCTGGATCAACGGCGATAAAGACCATTCCGGACCCCCCTTGCCTTTCTATCTTTAAGTGGAGGGGGGGGGTCCGGAATCGGGGGTGCAACTTTCTGACGACTGAGATTTCAACGCCTGGATCAGCGGCGCTCATGCACTCCTGCCATCCTCAGCTGCTCTGTGTTTAAGCTTGCGTGGGCCCTTCTCCCGTCACGTCACCTTCCAACTGCCTTTCTCCCGCTGCCATGTGTCATCCATCTACCTCCCCTCTATGGTCTGCGTGGTCTTCTTTCCTTCCCATCATCCACACACCATCCGCCACGCGTCTCCTTCCCTCCATGTCAGCCTCCCGCTAAAAGATGTCCATCACACCTGCTTCCCCGCCTCCTCCGCTTAACGTCTTTTGCCATGCGTCTCTCCAAAAACCCTTCTCACGCCTCGCCACTTCTTTCGCGTCCTCACAGTTTCGGCCCCTTCACTCCATTTCCATACCCCCCACCTTCCGTGCTGGCTCCCCACGCATATCCTTTGAGCCAGTCAAGCTATTCCAGGTGGCAGCACGAGAAGTCTTCCATATCCCGAGGTGCTGAGTTGGCCAGATCGTCCTCGATCCCAAGAAAGCAGTTATTGAAGCGGTTGGTGGTGGTTAGACATCGCCTCCGCCTTAATGGGAAATCACGGCCAAGAATTTAAGGCACGTCGATTCGCCGTTGGAACTGTCAAAGAATTAAGGTTGCGTCTAACATAAGTTGCATGATCTTTCAGATGTTGACTGTCAGAAGCCATGCAGACACAAAGATTTCAATGCAGTGTCTTGATTTCGATGCTGCTGTTGTTTTGAGTATATGAAGGCGTTTTCGCCATTTTTGTATCTATCGATGGTTGAGCTGAACTCCCGGTTGTAAATCTTTAATGAAGCACTGATACTCTGGTTATGTATGCACTCTTGAGACTTCTTGCCTGATGAATGCCAGTTTCTTTTACATCTTTGTTACACTGTGTTAGAAACGCTCAGAATTGGAGGATCCAGCCGAGCTATAGCTGTTATAGGATGATGTTGGTAGGATCACTGTAGCAGTTATGATATTTCTAGCCAGCCCTTATGATTTTCCCAGCGCTGAGTGACTTGGAATTGGAGGATCCAGTCGAGTCCTCCTCAGCTTCTTGAGACCCTGAACCAAGAGGATCTTGCATTCAGTGTCTTTCATCTGCAAATAGCCGTAAGCCTGTTGCCCAAAGCTGTTTGTCCATTTTCCTCACTAAGTCTTCCACCTACTCACCCTTTTATCAACCTACTGGCTGAAGTTGGATCAAGACCTCCTTTGTCACTTATGTACCAGACTCAGTCCCTGAGTTAGAGTGATATTTCCTCGAGTCTTTTTCTCCATTAGATCACCCCTTTAAAACAAATCATGACATTAAACTGATGGGCGTCGGGCTCTGCTCCTGCTAGCAATCCTGGAGTGACTTTCGTCACCAATATTTCTGGCGCCGTTGCCGGGGATGAAGTTGAATATTTTCCCCAGGATTGAACGACAAAGATCAACTGATTCTGAAGGTGCATTAGATATCAAAACTTGAAGATTGCTACTGTGCACCTGGCGACTCCATTGTGATGACTCCGCTGAGGAGAACCTGCATTATCAACTGTGGCTTTGAGAGGTAGACATACGAGGTCTAACCCACACTTTCCTTTAGCCACACCAGAAGCTGACGCGGAAGCAGTGCGCAGAAAGGGAAAGAGCTCTACGAAAGAAGTTTCCATCGCTGAAACAGGTAAGACACCGTCCCCTTCTGTGAGAACTCCATTTTCAGATTCTCAGTTTCATAGTCGTCCTTCCTCTGAGTTTTCCCGTTTTCTAAATTTTGGGAGTGTTCCTGCTGAGTTTTCTCCTCCTGGTCTGGTATCAGAAGGAGAAATCCTTGTCACTCCCCCTTCCCTGGAGGTCTTGCCTCACCACAGACCTCATCCCTCTGAAGGTTTCACCACCCCTCCTTTTATTGCCACTGCTGTACAGAGAGAAGTATCTGCATACTCAGGTCCCTTAGCTCTCTCTTTGTTTTCTCTGTTGTCTCCTCCAAGAACCTTTTTTCCGTCATCCCCCATCCATACTCCTTCTCCTCCGAGTTCTCCCCTGCCTAATATCCCTATGGCTGGTGTTAATCCCCCTCCAAACAGAATGGACGCCATAGTCGCTGCTAGATATGCCCCTTTAATCCTACCACATCCTCTGAATCCCCTCCCGACCGGAGATTATTTGAAATACATGCCCAAGTTTAGTGGGGAGGGAGACATGACTGCTGAGGAGCACTTGGCTGCCTTTTACAGTTATGCAGACAACTTAAATATTGAAAATGAAGATGTCTGGATGAGAGTCTTTTTCCAGAGCCTGGAGGGTGAGGTCAGGAAATGGTTCCGAGGATTGGCCCCTGGATCTATCGCTAGCATTGAAGCCTTGGATAACATTTTCCTGAGGCAGTGGGGAGATAGAAAAGATTATATGTATTACATGACTGAGTTTGGGTCCCTGAGGAAGATGGAGGGGGAGTCTGTCTCAGACTTCTCCAAAATATTTAATAAGATGTACAACAAGATTCCTGCAGAGATTAAACCCTCAGAGGCCTCTGCTCAAATTTCCTATGCTGGCGCATTTGATCCTAATTTCTGCCTCATGTTAAGAGAAAGAAGAGCCACCTCTTTAGCTCAGATGCAAGATGCAGCTATAGATGTGGAATCCAACATATTGGCAACTGACAGACTGAGAAACCAGGCCGACGCAGACAGAAGAAAGGAAAAGTCGGAAGCCTCAACTTCCGACCCATCACTGCCTCACCCTCAAGTAGATGAGCTGACTCGAGTTATGAGCCTCCTCAAAGAAGAGGTGGAAAGATTAAAGGTGGAAAGGAAAAAAATGTACAAGGGCCCTCAGACCACCGAGAACAGAGGAGGTTTCAGAAGACCAAATAATTTCGCTCCTCCAACTATGCACAGAGAGAAAGAAAGAGACAGAGACGACCAAAAAATTCAGGCTCCCTTCGAGAAAAATTTTGTGGCTGATGAAGAAGAAGGGGAAGCAAACGAGCCTGAGCATAAAATCCACAGTGTAGAAGTCACTACCCCTTTCCCTCATCTGACCCAATCAGCATATGAAGAGTCTCTCATGGATGGTCAGTTGAACGAATTGAGTAAAGGAGACAAAGCTGGCGGCGGTCGAGGCAGGTACAACCTGAGGTCCAACAAAAGAGAAATAGCACCTGATGTTCCTGAGCCATCCACCAGAGCAGAAAATCCTTCTAATGAAATAGCATATGCTCACAGAGGTAAGAAAGCCCAACCCCTCTCTCCCATTGTCCAAAATGATGTTCCTGAAATTAAAGAAATTCCAAAGCTTACATCTTCTTTCAATTTCGAACATGAGATTCAAAAGATCATAATTCCTGTGCCCCTCACCGAGCTAATCAAACATGGGGAATTCAAAAAATGATTCTCTGAGCTCCTGAAATCCGAAGCCTCATACCCTCTCTCAGACTCCATAAACCTCCAAGATGAAAGGCCTGCAGTTGTCCTTGGTCCCATGGTAGAAGACAGAGATGATTCATCCCCTCCCTTTTACACCTCCCTGAACATACATGACAAGGTACTGCATAATTGCCTTATGGATTCAGGGGCCTCCCACAACCTCATGCCCAAAGCCGTCATGGAAGAATTAGGACTGGAAGTCACCCGAGCCTATCATGACCTCTATTCTTTTGACTCCAGGAGGGTTCAGTGTTTGGGAGTCATCAAGGACCTAGTAGTTTCCCTGTTTCAGCTGCCCATGAAGAGTATGATCATGGATATCGTGGTAGCTGATGTTCCCCCCAAGTTTTGCATGTTGTTGTCAAGGTCTTGGATCAAGAGACTTGGAGGGACGTTACAGATGGATCTCACATATGCCACCATTCCGGTCTTTGGAGGGAACATAGGAGATTATATAGAGAAGCCCAGCTAGCCTACATTGTCAGTGACGAGGCCAACCCTACCAATCATCCCATCTATGCCTTGGACACTAATTTAGGCTCCAGTTTACTACAACTCACCCACACCCCTGAAGCTTCTTTGAAGATCAGAAAGAAACCCATCCTTAATCAGGAGACCTCCCCTCCAACTTCCTCTGTTTGGAAGATGTTCTTTGATGGAGATTTATCCAGTATGGGTGCAGGTGGCGGAGTGATATTTATATCACCTTGTCATGAGGCCATCTCTCTGTCATACAGGCTGGAATTCGAGGTCACCAATAATGTGGCAGAGTATGAAGCTTTGGTTCTGGGATTAAGAGCTGCAAAAGAAATGGGAATCAAGGAAATGGCTGTGTTTGGGGATGCAGAACTGATTGTCCAGCAGGTCAAAAATGTTTACCAGACTAAGCATCCTCGGCTCAGGAATTACAGGAACGAGGTATGGGATCTGGTTGATGATTCCTTCCTAGCTTTTAACATTTCCTACATTCCAAGGGAGGAAAATGCCTCAGCCGACTGTTTATCTTTCACAACTAGTGTGCTCGAAGTTCCCACACCGCCCACTACCGGGTCTGATGTTGAAATAAAATACAGACCTTCTATACCAGACAATGTCAAACACTGGAAGGTGTTTGAAGATGATCAAGAAATTGAGAAATTTCTCCAGTCCATTGATGACTTTTCCACAATGCACATAGATGAGAATCCTGAAGAGGAAGATGACCATCACCCTGGGGAATTTGTGAATAGGATTGCCGATCACCAGATCATTCAGCTATCGGGCAATCACATTCCAAGAGGACTGATCCCGTTAGAAAGATTGTTCGACGGGAATGATGTGGCAGTAAAGGGTAAGGTTTCAGGTGACGATGATGACACAGCTGAATGCAACATAGGCACACCTGAAGAGCCAAAGTTTGTCAAGCTGTCAAGAAGTTTGACCGAGGAGCAGAAGATCGAATATACCAAGTTGCTGAAGGAGTTTGCTGATGTGTTTGCATGGACTTACAAAGACCTCAAAACATATGACACATCAGTCATTGAGCACAATATCCCACTAAAAGAGGAGGCTAAGCCGTTTAAGCAAAAACTGAGACAAATCAATCCCATGTTGCTGCCTGTCATGGAGAAAGAGGTAAAGAAGCTACTGGATGCCCAGATCATTGTCCCCTTGAGATATTCTGAATGGGTGGCCAATTTGGTCTCGGTGAGAAAGAAGAGTGGAGAAATCAGACTCTGTGTCGATTTCAGGAACCTAAATAGAAGTTCGAGGAAGGACAATTACCCCCTGCCCAACATGGAACACATTTTACAGAGGGTCACTGGCGCATCCAGAATGTCCATGATTGATGGTTTCTCTGGATACAATCAGATATCAGTCATGCCTGAGAACAGAGAAAAAATAGCCTTCATCACTCCTTGGGGAACATTCATGTATGCCAAAATGCCTTTTGGACTGATGAACGCAGGAGAAACATTTCAACGAGCCATGGACATATCCTTTGTAGGGGAGAAGGACCAGTTTGTGGTGATATACCTGGATGACATCACAGTCTTCTCCAAGACTGATAAAGAGCACTGCTGCCACTTAAAAAGAGTTTTCCTGAAATGTTGGAGGTATGGCCTATCTTTAAACCCCAAGAAATCATTGTTTTCTATGCAGGAGGGAAAGCTGCTAGGTCACATAGTGTCAGCAGAAGGAGTAAGGATTGACCCAAGCAGGGTTGAAGCGATTCAGGCCCTGTCACTTCCCCGGTCCAAGAAAGAAGTTCAGGCATTTTTGGGGAAGGTCAAATTTCTGAGGAGATTCGTCTCGAATTTCGTCGAGCTAATGAAACACATTACAACCATGCTCAGGAAGGGCCACGAAATAAAATGGACTGTTGAGTCCAGGGGATCTTTTGCCCAGATAAAGAAAGCACTAACTGAAGCACCTGTGCTAATCAGTCCCGATTATTCTAAAGATTTCCTGATTTTCTCATTTGCTTATGATGACTCAATAGCAACAGTCTTATTGCAGAGAAACGATCAAGGGTGAGAGCATCCCATTGCCTTCTTCAGTAAGGCACTGAGAGATGCTGAGCTAAAATATGAGATCATGGAGAAGCAGGCCTATGCATTGGTGAAATCTCTCAAAGCTTTCAGGATCTATATCTTGCACTCGAAAATCACAGCCTATGTCCCTTCAACTTCTGTGAAGGACATTCTTATACAGCCTGACATAGACGGGAGAAGAGGCAAATGGATCGCTAAGATCCTGGAATTTGACCTGGAAATTAAGCCCACCAAGCTAATAAAGGGGCAAGGTTTGGCCAAGCTGCTGGCTGAATCCAATTGCAGGTCCTTGGGAATTAACTTGATCAGTGAGCAGGCTGAATCATCCAGCAGTAACTCCTAGATAACCATACCACTAGCAGCCTATCCTTGGTACAGGGACATATTGTACTTTCTGCAAGAATTAAAGCCCCCTGACGGACTGGGAAAGAGCAGGGCCAGAGCTTTAAAGCTCAAAGAGGTCAAATATTGCCTCATCGACCGAGCCTTGTATTGGAGAGACCCTCTGGGGATACTATTAAGATGTCCGGACCCGCTGCAAGCCCAGAAGGTAATGTTTTATTTTCATAGCAGTCTCTGCGGAGGTCATCATTTTTGGAAGACCACAGCCCACAAAATCCTCCGGTCTGGGTATTACTGGCCTACTTTGTTTACTGATGTCTGCAGGGAAGTCAAGGCTTGCATCAAATGCCATAAATTCTCAGGTAAACAACAACTCAAATCTTTTCCATTAAAGCCTGTAGTAGTTTCTGCACCCTTTCAGCAGTGGGGATTGGATTTCATCGGGGAGATTCATCCTCCCTCAAGTAGCCAGCACAGATGGATCCTCACTGCAACTGATTATTTCACCAAGTGGATAGAGGCTGTCCCCACTAGAAGCACTTCTCACAAAGTAATCATTAGCTTCTTGGAAGACATCATAGCCAGATTTGGTTGCCCAAGCAGAATTGTCACTGACAATGCCTCCCCCTTCAGGTCTGAGCCTCTGATCAAATTTTGTGAACAATTTGGGATTGCACTGGTTCACTCCACTCCATACTATCCTCAGGGAAATGGACTGGGAGAGTCCTCCAATAAAAGCCTAATCAAGCTCATCAAGAAGCTATTGGAGGACAATCAGAGGGCCTGGGACTCAAAGCTCAAATTTTCTCTTTGGGCTGATCGAGTGACAACCAAGAAATCCCTGGGTCTGTCCCCTTTCCAGCTGGTTTATGGAATAGAATCCGTTTTCCCCACTCAGCTTGCCTTACCTGTGGAAAATTTCCTCCAGGTCCTTGAAGGAGAACCTAATCATGTACTTAGAAGGATTCATCAGATGGTGGAAGCGCATCAGATCAGAGAACAGGTCATAGACAGAGCCTACAATCATCAGCAGAAGATCAAACAGGATTTTGACAGGAAGGACAGAAAGAAGGAATTCAAGCAGGGTGACCTTGTGCACAAATGGGATGCACCCAGGCAAGAAAAGGGCAAACATAGTAATTTTGACGCCCTCTGGTTGGGGCCTTTCAATATCCTTGAAGCATATTCGAACAACACATACAAGTTGCAGGATCTGGAAGGCGAAGAAGTTTTCAATGGCCCAGTGAATGGGCATTTCTTGAAAAAATGTTTTCTGTGAGCCACAATTGGCTCTTTTTGTTTCGTTTTGTACATATTGTTTCTGTTTTCGTTTTTTGGACTAATAAATGACTCCATAGCCCAATAGTAAAGGCACTGAATCTGCAAAAGAGTTCTTAGAGCATCACAGGGACGACTCTATCCCCCATGGAGCCAGATGTTAGCGATATTTCTTGTAAGGGGGGCTAGAATGCAAAAGATTGGGTCAAAAACCCACTTGTCCTAAGTTTTGGGTGATAATACACCTGCGGTAAACCATGTGCAAAATCTAGCGGTCACGATTCGTGCGCCCGGATCAACGACGCATATTGAATTCCAGACCCCCCCTGCCTTTCTACCTTTAAGCGAAGGGGGGGGGAGTCCGGAATCGTGGGCGCAACTCTCCAATGGTCCATATCAGTGCGCCCGAATCAACGACGATAAATACCATTCCGGACCCCCCCTGCCTTTCTACTTTTAAGCGGAGGGGGGGGGGGTCCGGAATTGGGGGTGCAACTTTCTGACGACTGAGATTTCAACGCCTGGATCAGCGGTGCTCATGCACTCCTGCCATCCTCAGCTGCTCTGTGTTTAAGCTTGCGTGGGCCCTTCTCCCGTCACGTCACCTTCCAACTGCCTTTCTCCCGCTGCCATGTGTCATCCATCTACCTCCCCTCTATGGTTCGCGTGGTCTTCTTTCCTTCCCATCATCCACACACCATCCGCCACGCGTCTCCTTCCCTCCATGTCAGCCTCCCGCTAAAATATGTCCATCACACCTGCTTCCCTGCCTCCTCCGCTTAACGTCTTTTTCCATGCATCTCTCCCAAAACCCTTCTCACGCCTTGCCACTTCTTTCGCGTCCTCACAGTTTCGGCCCCTTCACTCCATTTCCATACCCCCAACCTTCCGTGCTGGCTCCCCACGCATATCCTTTGAGCCAGTCAAGCTATTCCAGGTGGCAGCACGAGAAGTCTTCCATATCCCGAGGTGCTGAGTTGGCCAGATCGTCCTCGATCCCAAGAAAGCAGTTATTGAAGCGGTTGGTGGTGGTTAGACATCGCCTCCACCTTAATGGGAAAGAACGACCATGAATTTAAGGCACGTCGATTCACCGTTGGAACTGTCAAAGAATTAAGACTGCGTCTGACATAAGTTGCACGATCTTTCAGATGTTGACTGTCAGAAGCCATGCAGACGCAAAGCTTTCAATGCAGTGTCTTGATTTCGTTGTTGTTGTTGTTTTGAGTATATGAAGGCGTTTTCGCCATTTTTGTATCTATCGATGGTTGAGCTGAGCTCCCGGTTGTAAATCTTTAATGAAGCACTGATACTCTGGTTATGTATGCACTCTTGAGACTTCTTGCTTGATGAATGGCAATTTCTTTTACATCTTTGTTACACTGTGTTAGAAACACTCGGAATTGGAGGATCCAGTCGAGCTATAGATGTTATAGGATGATGTTGGTAGGATCACTGTAGCAGTTATGATATTTCTAGCCAGCCCTTGTGATTTTCCCAGCGCTGAGTGACTTGGAATTGGAGGATCCAGTCGAGTCCTCCTCAGCTTCTTGAGACCCTGAACCAAGAGGATCTTGCATTCAGTGTCTTTCGTCTGCAAATAGCTGTAAGCCTGTTGCCCAAAGCTGTTTGTCCATTTTCCTCACTAAGTCTTCCACCTACTCACCCTTTTATCAACCTACTGGCTGAAGTTGGATCAAGACCTCCTTTGTCACTTATGTACCAGACTCAGTCCCTGAGTTATAGTGATATTTCCTCGAGTCTTTTTCTCCATTAGATCACCCCTTTAAAACAAATCGTGACATTAAACTGATGGGCGTCGGGCTCTGCTCCTGCTAGCAATCCTGGAGTGATTTCCATCGCCAACAACATCTTGACTCAAGTCTTCTTTAAGGAAAACTAAGTTTAAATATTTTCTTTGAAACAACACTTAGCCCTTTTTGAAATCATGCCAAATGTAGTCTCTAAATTTTCCATAAAAACATGCACAAATTTGTAATCAAAACTCCGTGAAATATGTGATTAGAATAATATTCAACTCAACAAAAAAAAACCTTCAATGACATTCTTCCATACAAGCTGATTATTATCATTAACTGAACCTCAAATCATTATTTAACTATCCTTTTAATGTTTTCCTAACAAAATATCCCACGTAGCTCCAAAACATCTTTCTAACCTGCTTTTAATATTGTACAAGTTCTTTGCATATTTCTCTTTTGACTTGTTGAAAATCTCAATCTGCTTCTTTCTTGCAACAAATTTTCAGCATCTTCATCTTTTCTCTTAGACTTCACACTTTAATTTTTCTTGATACCTCCATATTCTTCAATGCAAGAATTGCATTCAATCAATGAGCTTCCTTTGTTGCGACCTTGTCAACATCAACTTACTTTCAGGGGATTTTTCATTTTTCTTGCTTCTATAGGGCCTTTAGTTTCTTGCCTTGTTTTCAGTTAATTTATATCAGCAATCATAACAATCAACGTTATCATGGGTTATGCAATTCAACAATTCCCAAAGGCTTGTATTTCCACTTATTCATGCATGCTATGAATCTATATCTTCATCTACCCCTCGTTGTTGTTTTGAGAATTTTATTAAAAACTACAGCCATAATTTTCCTTCATCGTCATCATAATTTTGTTTGTCACTATGTTTGATACCTTTCAATTCTTTTCTAGCTAGAATTTCTTCATTATTTCTAGGGCACCTTCCATGTTAGATTCTAAACAAAATTCTTGTTTCTACCCTAACCCAACCTATGTAACTTGCAACCATGGGAATCATGGGGGAGAAATGAGAATTATTTCTCAAATCTTCATGTAGTGTAATATTCGATCTATCTTCAAGATTAATATTTTCTTTGTTGTTAATAATCACATTGTCTAGAATCATAGGCTCACCCAAATTTTCTAAAGTGTGAAAAGTATATACACCATTACCATATAGTGATAATTGACAATTTTCTTGATTTTTCTTTTATTTTTTTCTCTTCCAAACCTTTCAGCCTCCCCCTCTTGTTTAGTGATGGTGTCTTGATCTCTTTTTTGTACATGCCTGGCTGGTTCACTATCTTCCTTATCTTGTTTTCTCTTCCATACCTTTGCATAAGTTGTTCTAGGAAATATTGTCATGCTACTTCTGCAATCTTGTGCTATGTGTCCATACTTATAGCATTTGTAGCATTGGAATTTGTAATATAGGGGAGCATGACCATCATTGTGACTTTTGCTTCTATTTATCAAAGAATCATTTCTTCTATAGGATTTGCAATCAATTTTATTTTGACCAAACTTTGTGTAAGAAAAACAATGACCTAAGAAGATACTTTGATACCTGATTATGAATGATCTTCTTGATGGAGTGGCTCTTCTATACTTGTCCTTATCTTCCTAGAGTGAATGATCAATTTGTTGCTGGGTATCATTTCTTATTTTCTTATTGTCTTTCTTGTGATGATCTTCAGGCTTGCTGATTTTCTTCCTTGTATGTTCAGCCTTTTATGCTTGATGAATTTTCTAATCATGTGTTTGATTTGGCCTTTTAAGAGTGTTGGTTTTCTGGTTTCTTCTCTTTTTTATTATCTGGAACCTTGGATCTTGTACCTTCTTCAAGATTCTTCTTTTTATTTTCATAACCAAGACATGTCTGTAGATTTTGACCTTGTAGAATATTTAACTGTAAACAAATTTTCAATAAAAGAATATAAAATATACAATGAAAAATACACACATTACACAAAGATTTTTCCCCTGGAAACCCAAATTGCGAAAACCAACATATTATATATTCATTCATAGTGATACATAGTTTAGAATACAATATACATATAGAAGCCAAAGACATCCAAAACCTTAACCCAATGAACTGGATTAGTCAACAACCCTAATTCCTTAACCAGAAATAGGAAACCATTGGAAAAAACCATGTGCCAAAAAATCTCACAACAATGGACATGAAAAACGAGGCAAAAATGCAACACGTACCTCGAGGATTTTTTTTTTCTCGGGGGAGTTTCCCCTGAACCCCCGCACAAGGGGGATATCACTCCCTTGCAACACCCAAAAGGGGGGCCTAGAGGCCCCCAATCAAACCCCCCTGCACACCTGACGCAATGTAGAAGAACCAATCGTGCAAATAATATAATACATACCCAACATTCTCCCACTTGTTGTTTTCTTTGCATATAGAGGGTTACAAGGTTACATAGTCAACAATCCAGGGCAACAATTCCCATGGATCCTCTACACCAAGAGAACTTCTCAGTGCTCACAAAGTTTGTTAATGAATCTCCAACATTCTTCAAGGTGTCCACCTTCATTAGAAAAACTTTCTTTTCTTCAACCATGTCTCTCACAAAGTGATATTGAATATCAATATGCTTTGTCTTTGAATGATAAGTCAGGTTCTTTGCCAGAAAAATTGGACTCTGACTGTCACAATATATCCTTGCAGCTTGTTGTACCAACCCAATACCTAAACACAATCTTTGTAACCATACTGCTTCCTTACTTGCATGAGTAGCTACCATGTATTCAAGTTCTATGGTTGAAAGTGCCACTACATCCTGTATTTTTGTCATCCAACTAATTTCTCCTCCAAACAGGTTAAACAGATACCCACTTGTAGATCTCCTATGAACTAGATCTCCAACAATCTAGATCTCCAACCTAGTCTACATCCACAAATCCATGTATGTCCAACACTCTGTCCAATCCTGGTCTTCCCTGGTACCCCAATCCATAGCTAATAGTGCCACACAAATACCTGAAAACCCTTTTTAGTGTTGTCCTATGCTCCTTCCCTAGTTTTTACATATGCCTGCTAAAAAATCCCACTGCATGTGCATGTGCATATGGAGCACGAGACATGTCCTCCTCCTCTTCCTATGTCTTGGGACACTGATCCATAGATAAATTTACACCAACAGGAATATGGACCTTGACCTATTGACATTCCTGCATATTGAACCTCTACAATATTTTCTCGACATATTTTCTATGATTTAACCAAAGTTTTCTGTTTTTCTGATCTCTTTTAATTTCCATGCCCAAAATGAGATTTGAAGCATCGATATCCTTCATGTCAAATTTAGAGGACAAATCAGTTTTCACATCTTGGATAATCTCCGTGTTGTTTCCTATCAGCAAGATGTCATCCACATACAAGACCAAATAAATCAAATGATCACCAATTAATTTAAAATACACACAATGATCCTCTTTTCTTCTTGTGAAGCCAAGTCCCAACATTTAAGTATTAAATTTTTGATACCACATTGTTGGCCCTTGGTTATGAAAGCAAGCGAAGATCAAGGAAGAAAAGGGAGAATGCGCACTTCGCGGAAGACACATTGACTGTTACTCGGTCGAAGTGAGAAAAAAAGAATAAAAGACGGAGGGACGTAAGTTGTTGGACGAGGAGATCAGGGATGAAAGATAAGCAATAAAGAAGGATCATGGACAACTCATAAAGAAGAAAAAGCCACCGTTGGATGCTTTGTAGAACCACGCGAGAAGGAAGGAAAGACAAGATGGCGAAGCCCTAAAAATACGGGTCAAGTTTACCTAGGGTTTTAGACACCTAGGGTTTTGGTATCTAGGGTTTTGGACACTTAGGTTTCAGCCTAAGGATGTCAGTGAGCTATTGTAATGTATAAATAGAGGTCTAAAGTACCTGGGATGGGTTGGTGTTATAATTATTGTGGTTGTCTTTGTCATTGTGTGATCGAGCGAGTAGTAGTGTGTGAGAAATAAGTGTTGAGTATGAGAGCCTTCTGGTATTGTAATATATCCAGTTGGGTACGAAGATCAACCCTGCAGCTGGGTGTGCAGGGAGGGGAGAGAAAGAGAGGAGTAGAAATAAAATCTTCTAGCTAAGAGTGCAGACAAGAACTGTATGCTTTACCTTAATATATTATAGCATAGTTCTGTGGATGTAGCCCTAGAGAGGGGGTGAACCACATATATTTTGTGTTGTGTGTGACTAATATTCTGTCTCTATCATTGATATACTGTGATTACAATACTATGTTAGATCTGATAAGTAGATGTGCAGAATAGATCTAAGCTGATAAGTGATATATGAATGTTGTGTTGTTCTTGTGCTAGATCCACTTGATCTTCCCTTTGGTTGTAGACATCTCTGTCCTGCAACCCCCTCATAATTTCTTCAGGTGAGACTGCATTTGCTTCGCAGGTGTTTCCGAAAGGGAAAGTAGTTAGGTCTTGTTGGTGTGCTCTCAGAGCTGAACCCTAGGTCTGCCCCTATGCCAACAAATGGTTCTGTTGTTGGGAAAGGAATATTCTTGAGGGAATGTCAAGGTGGTTTCCATTGAAGAAAAAGACTCAAAAGTGGATAGAGGACAAAGAAAAGGAATTCACTGAAGCCCAGAAAAAAGACCCTAATCTTAGTTCAGAGGATTGGTTGGAGAAATATATCTTTACTGATATACACAAAATTTTCTTTGGAGGAATCCATCAGGAGTTGTATGAGTGGCTAGCTAGATTAGCAGATACCCAGTTTGAGATCCGATCTAGACCTCCAGTGGTTTGGATGTCAGAGCTGATCAATAAGGTCAAAAGAGTTGATAACGTCATATCATGAGCAATAGATCACTGGTTTGAAAACACCATTGGAGGGTACATCACAGAGTTTGTTGTTGATAGAGTAGAGTCATAGAACCAAGCTAAGCAATATTTCTTTAAGGGAACCAGAGGAAATTTTTTACACTTTCTGAAGTTGAGAGTCAAGATGCTATTGCATGAGAAGAACATATTGAAGATACAATATATTGGTTGGATTTAGAATGACTAATGTTCAAGAATTTGGACAGTGACAACAACACAAAAGCTGGACATACGCGCAGTGGGAGAGTGTTCCAAGAAGTTCACCTTGCAAACCTGTTCAAGCAGAATTACGGGGAGGAGGGTTTCTATAGTGGAGAAGAGGTAGAACTGACAGACGAGGATAATTCATAACCTGCTGGAATAGAGGAAGGGAAATCTGAAGAACTTCGTCGAGAAGAACCCAAAACCTCAGAAACTGTGTAGACCGTTGAAGTCAGTACTATTATCCCTCCTATTGATTCAATAGTATTAAGCAACCAGAGTAATCCCTGTCACCAAAGTGTCCAGAGTACTGTCAATAGTAGTCCACCACATATTCAGTCATGAAACCTAGGAAGATCTATGGTATATGAGATGAGGCTTCCTATATTTAGGGGAGATTGATCTGAAGATCTTGATCAACACTGGTTCCTATGTGAAGCCTTATGGAATATTAAAAATGTCTCTGATGAAGCTGTCAAAAGAACCTAGTTTAGTACCACTCTAAGGGATCGCGCATTGAGTTGGTACATGAAGCTTGTCCAAGGAATTGCATAGCCTAAGCCACTGAATCATATTAAGAATGCGTTGATTGCAGAGTTCAAGAAACCCAAGTCGGAGTCACAATGTATTACAGAGATAAAAGAGATCAAGAAGAAGGTGGCTGAACCTATTTGGGAATTCGATCAGAGATTCAAAACCTTAACAGGCCAATTGAATTTTTAGATCCTAGATGAACAGAACAAAGAATGGTTCATTGTTTCCCTCTTACCACACATCATAGTTCCCCTGATGCAACAGAAGATTACTTCACAGTCTGAGGAATTGGAGATCGTCATGAAGTTAGAATCAGCCCCTATGGGAGAATCCAACTTAGGTATGAGTTAGATATTGAGTCAGCTGACTAGTTTGTCTCTGAAGGTTGAAGATATGAAGAAAGACAAGGGAAAAGATAAACGAGAAGACATCTTGTTTTTCGTATGCATATTAGAAGGCCATGACAAGGAACATTATCCCCTATTCAATGAATACTTGGATTCTAAAGCTCCGAGCCCTTTGAAGCAAGTCACCTTACCTTGGTGCAAGGTATGTAGAAACAAACATCGCTCTGGTGAGTGCTACTACATGAAAAAGTATGTTCAGACACCTACAAAGTTTTACGGTACATTCTGTAAGTCTGTAGGACATGATGATAGGGATTGTAGGGCTTATGATCTCATGCATGAAAGGTCAAGAGACATATATAAGATTCAAGGCGAAGTACAAAAAGAAGGAAACACTACACAGTATAAATCTCTTGGGAGAGGACACTTCAATCCTCGCGGTGGATTCAAAGGAAGAGAACAAGGAGGAGGAATGGGTCGAGGCTGAGGATAGATCATCTGTTATAACTGCGCATAACTAGGACACCTTGCAAGGTATTGTCAGAACCCTTGTACTACTTGCAGATACTGCAGCTCATTTGACCATGTTATAGAAGATTGTCCTGTGCTTCTAGCTAAGCTTCAAGAAAGACGAGGACCTCAACATAACCCGCAAGTGAAAGTTATATATGATGAGCCTCGTGGAGAAGACCCTAGATTTTCTATTATAACCAGAAGAGATGCTGTTACAAGAGATGACATAATGACCCAAGGGAAGACTACAAAAGATTCAAGAATCAGGAAAGCTATAGAGAAGACACAAATGTTTGATGCAAAGAAAGAAAGACAAATATTTGAGGAATCCAGAAAAGAGTTCAAAATAGACCAAGGCTCTTCATCAAAGACAAGACCAGAAGTGAGAGAATATGGAATGCCTCTAGCATTTGATCAGTATGCTTCGCCAAAAGAAGAAAAAGAGGTAAGCAAGATCATGGAATTTTTATATACTTGTATTAAGTTGATTCAGGATGAAAGCACCGTACAAGAGTTACAAAATTTAATCAGACAATATGAGCTAGGAAAGATAGACCCTTTACTGAGTAGGGAAGTACACCAAATTAGTAAGAAGAGAAGGAAAAATAAGGAATTACATTTGAATGCTCACATAGGAGAGTATGATATAGATTATGTAGGCCTCGACTTAGGGTCGGAGGTCAATGTCATGACGAAGAAAACCTAGGCACTGATGGGAAAACCAAAGTTGATCTAATTCCCTATCAGTCTTAGGATGGCTAATTAACAAGCTGTAATCCCTTTTGCCAGATTAGAACATGTCCCTATGGACATCGACGGAGTAAGAACGTTTTCAGATTTTGAGGTAATTGAAATAGTTGATGATAGTTGTCCTTACCCCATGATGTTACGAATTGATTGGGCTTTCAATAATTCCACTCTGGTTGATTTAAAGAAAATACATATGAATTTTGAAAGAGATGGCCTTAGGGTCATTACACCTTTAGATCTAGATGAAGGTTAGCGATACACAAAACCTATCAGAGAAGAAGACCACGCATATGCAGTAGAAAATATATACAAGCTAACAACCAGACAACAAGACTACATTAATCCTACAGCTGATGGGAACCTAAGTTGGTGAAGTGAGAGCACATGTTCATTAGACTCAAAATAAGCACTGGAGAACTGGTAGAATAAGATGTATGAAGTATCTACAAGAATATGTGCTAGATTAACCAGATAAGTTCACTGGATCGACACAACAGTAAGTAACTTACCCACCTTTGATGGTCTAAATCCTCTGGAAACCTTCTTGTCATACTTTGAAGGGAGTGTACCAATGCAAAAAATATTGTTGGCGATGGATGAGGCCCTGAGAGAAACCCCAAAAAGATGGTGGGGGGCACACAAAAGTAAAATTACATATTGGGTATAGTGTCGTACCTTGAGGACAACATGGTTCTCAACACAAGTAGAAGGCTGCGAAGTTTTTTATACAGGTCGAAGTTGTCCAAAGGACCATGTGCGGAGTTGTGAGGAAGCCTGGATAAACATTCCTCAAGAACAATGGGTGCAAAAATTCATTAATACATTGGACACGATGCTTATCAACTGGTACCTCCAAGCAAAGCTGCGCCTCATCACTACGGATTGGGAAGGTATGACTCATAATTTTGTAACTACATTCCTATTTGAAAGCCAATTTCCTTTAGTAGACTAAGCACTACAGATTGTCAGACAAAAAGTACTTGAGGAGGCCTTTAGCCTCTCTTTAGAGAAAGAAGAGGACAAATGTACTTTGCCTCCAACTGCAAGGCTGTTACAACATTAATGCAGATGAAGACGATGCTCCTAGGAAGGTGAACATCACAGAAATAGAAGGCCAAAGAGATGTAGAAGGACCAATAATTGAGCTACCATTTATTGGACAACCGATCAAGATAAAAAAAGTCAATATTGGAACATAAGAGACACCGAAGCTCGCCAATGTCAGAGATTACTGGGATGCTGCCACCATTGACAAAATTACAGAGTTACTGCATGAATATCAGGACTTGTTTCCAACCAAGTTCACTCATATGAAGGGGATTAAAGGACCTATGGGAGAGATTAGGATCCCTCTCAAGCCAGATGCAAGACCAGTCAAACAGAGACCTTACAGATTGAACCCTAAATATAAGGAAAAAGTGAAGATTGAGCTTGACAGAATGCTAGAAGTAGGAATCATAGAACCTGTCGAAGAGTCAGAGTGGATTATCCCTATGGTGGTACAAGACAAGAAGACATGAGAAGTCAGGATACTCGTAGATCTCAGGAAGCTGAATGATTCTTGTTTTCATGACCCCTTACCTACACCATTCACTGACGAAGTGTTAGATAATGTGGGAGGCCAGGAAGTATATTCTTTTACAGATGGATTTTTAGGATACCATCAGATTCGGATTGCCAAGGAAGATCGCCATAAGACCACATTTGCAATAGAATGGGGATCCTACCAATATAAAATGATGCCATTTGGATTAAAGAATACCCCAAACATCTTTTCCAGGGTGGTAGTTGAAGCATTCAAGGAGTTTTTGCATAAATTTCTAGAAGCATATTTTCATGATTGGACTATTTTTAGTTTATTAAAGAATTATATTGAATGTCTAAGGCTAATGTTGGATAAATGCAGGCAGTGTCAAATTTCCTTGAACCTGAAGAAATGTGTTTTCTTTTCACCATTTGGAGTGTTGTTAGGTCATATTGTATGTAAGCAAGGATTCCTGGTAGATCCATCCAAGATCGCCACTATAGTTGATCTACCCCCTCCTACTTCAGTCAAATAGCTGCGCACTGCATTGGGACACACAGGATACTACATTAAGTTCATAAAGGGATATGCTTAGATTACAATGTCCATGGAGAAGATGTTGAAGAAGGATTGTCATTTTAGTTGGACAAAAGAATTCCAGTAGAGCTTCGACACATTGAAACATAAAATGGTTATTGCACCCATTCTGGTTTTCCCAGATTGGACCAAGGAGTTTCATGTGCATGTCGATGCGTCTTCCATTTCTTTAGGAGCTACGTTAGCACAGCCGGGAGAAGGATATATTGACCACCCATTAGCCTTTTCTAGTAAGAAGATATCAACTGCAGAGGTCAACTACACCACCACCGAGTGAGAAGGGCTAGCCATGGTGTATGCGCTATAGAAATTATGCCACTACTTTTTGGGAGGGCACCTTAAAATGTTTACTGATCACTTCGCGCTGAAATACCTAGTCAACAAGCTAGTGTTGGGGAGAAGGATATTGTTGGGGCTCATAAATGTCCTATTCTCATCCACCTTTTCCTTCATCATTCTTCACATTTCATCGCCCCATTAACCTTTCATGATATTATTTCCATAAATATACTTGGGTTTCACCTTATTGTTCTCCACTTTATTCATTTTAGTATTTAAAAGGAATTTGTGATTAAATGTTAAAAAATCGACATATTTTCATATATATCTCAAATATGTGTGA
>WSFP011408251.1:0-25083 GCA_009831015.1 Picea engelmannii
CCTTCTAGAAGCGGAAGCTTCTATTAGGTCTTCTTACATCCGCCTTATTCTATTTTATTGAAAGGTCTTATTAATATTGACCTTTATTACATCCGAATACATTGATCTACCTATGTGCGGGTTAGGACCTTAACAAAATATAAAAAGAGTCTTTCTCTATGAGGAAAGTGATTGGATTTTTCTTCTCAAAAACCCTATTAAGGAAGGTCGTTGCACCCTGCAAAATGCATGGGGTGTGACGATGCCTGATCATCGCATCCTGCTCTAGAGATGGACTGTGACATCTCCGTAGGCTTCACTATACCTAGGGTGCAACGATGTCGAAAGATAAGGAAAAATTATACTTTACGAAAGTTCTAGAAGATGAGGTGGCCTCCGAACGGTTTGGATCTTACTCGCTACTCTAATTTGGTGGGATCATCCTAATCTCCTCACCCATCTCTCTTTCACACTATATAAAGAGGGACCTCTCATGGAAAAGACTAAGGTTGAATTGGATAAGAATTGTATGGAGAGTTCTACATTAGATCATGCTTGAGAGCCTCATTTCAGTTCATCAAATCATTGTGGATCTTCTTCATTCAAGGTTGGAGCAAAGGTGTGTGTGTTGGAGAAAAGGGCCATCGAAAGGGGACCTTGTGACATAAAGGATTTGGTTGTAATATCCACTTTCATTTTAATATGATACAACAATATGTTTATTTCCCATAAAACTAGTATTGTTTTATTGTATGATTCCTTGATCACATGCATAGGTTCTTGTTGAGTATATTGTGTTGCTTTCACTTTGGTTGGCTTGTGCTCCCTTGCAGATTCAGTATCACAGGAGCATTAGAGTGCAGCTAGGATGGCAATGGCAAGAGGAAATGACATTTAAACGGTATGTTGTCTATCTCTTGTTAATTAGTAAACTTAATAATTAGAACTTAGGGAAAGTATCATGTTTTGTTCTAGTTTCCAGTGGGATCTAGGGAGATTTGTTTATGTCTGCATTTACCGATTAATCATATAAAAAAATTGGCGACCATACTGGGGATACAACTTCCTTTTGGTTTTTTTCTTCCCATTTTCTTTTAGTCTACCTTCTTCTGATTAAATTCATTCTCTGAGTCTGTGGGTGATCCATCTGGACTCCCTAGGTCTGCAAGTTCAGTTAGATTTTTTGTCTTTCTTCCAATTTTTCCTTAGTTACAAATATCATCGCATTGTACCATTTATAAAGCCTGCGACGACTTTTAGACATCGCACCCTGCTTGTGCAATCCAGTGCGGTGACATTGCACTATGTCTTATTGGTAGCCTGCGACAACCTTTGCTCATCGCACTGTGTCCCACAGCCAGCCTGCGACGATTCCTATAGGATTTGTTGGAGTGAGTCAATTTGTCTTTTTTCACCCATTTTTGCCTCAATTTTCTGGGATGGACTTCTGATGCCAGTGTTTGATTGATTTATGAGTTTAAAGCTTTCATTTGATTGGTTTTCAGTGATTTAAAGTATTTCTTTGTAAAATTTTGCAAGTTTTTTCTTTTTGATTCTTGTCACGAGGGTGTAATCTCTAGATCTTGATCTAAGTGCTTGTTTGACAAGGGGTCTTTGATTTATTTGAGGTTTTGGATTGATTTTTCTTTCCATATTTTTTTTTGATTGAGAAACATTTTTGTTTGCATTTGACAAAAATATTTTCAATCATTTCATTTTTGTCTACATTACGTGTTTGATTTGGGAGTTGTGTTGAATGTGTTGATTTTCTTGGATTACGCTTTCCTTTCATATTTACATATATGATTTGATTTGGGAAAGGAAGAACTGAATTCATTTATTATTTTTAGTAACCTTTGATAAGGAAATTATTGCATTCAAAATACTTGTTAGAGAAAGTTGGAAATTTTTTATAGTCTTTGATTATTTGAAATTGTGTTCATTCAAGAAATGAGAAATTGTATTTCGTAGTGTTTGTACTTCAAGGAAATACCTTATCCATACTATAATTAAAGTTCATTGAATTGAAAGATTGCACATTCATCTCTTCTTTCATTTTATTGGGTCAAGGTCACAACATCATTGGTTTCATCTCCATCTCCCTTTTGAGTAAACAACAACTTTTAAAACACAACGTAATTTAAAATTTATTAGTAAATTTTATTTTCTAGAAATTATCTTCACCAACAATAGCTAGGATAGTGCTTTGGAATAGGTTGTAAGGCACACTCTCCAAAGCATCAAAACACAAAGTAGTATCTTGTGATAGGGAGACTTCAAATCCAATTGCTACATTTTGTCTTGGGAAGCCCTTCTCACACAACGGTCAAACTTGAGGTCGAATTAAGACTCGCAGAGTTACTCACCCTGCTTTGTTGGTCTTGGTGTAGAGATTGTGCATATTATTGGAGGTCACTTGAGGGTATACCCACGATTATGTGTGGGATCCTTTCGAGTTGATTTCGGGCTAGATACCCTGCCTTTGCGCGTGGATCGGACTGTCGACTGTTTCCCCAGGCATCATTGTTGTAGTTGGTAACCTTAGTATTCTATCTTTTTAGGGTCTTTACACGAGGTGAATGTGGAGGGGCAAGTCTTCACGGTACCTGGAATCAACATTGGCCAAACTCACTCAGGCTCCTTGGAGGGTATACCCATGATTATGTGTGGGAGCTTGCACCAAGGTGTAAGTCCGTTAAGCAGGTCATCAACGTAAATTTTCCACCTGCTTTATCCTAGCCCCTTCTTGTCTTCACTTCGCGATGTTGGAATTCATCACCAACTAGTGACTTCGAAATAAGAAGGTTTGTTTACTTGGTTTGACTTCTAGATTTTATTAGTGAGTGTTGGTTGTTTCTTTAGTTGTCCATAGAATTTTTCGTTCTTTATTTGGTTCGGCCTTCGTCGTTCATGCAGGATGCAAGGACTTCCTCCAGAAGATCTGAAAGGTTACCTTCCTTTTCTTCCCAATTCACCAGAGGGCTCTCTTGAGGAAGCAATCAATAACGAAGTAGCATCGCAGGTTGGAAGTTCACACTCTTTAGAGGGATTCTTAATTGTTTATGATTCTTTAGAGGCATTCAAACTTCCCCCAAATCTGTTACTAAGTATTAGACACGACGCACATTTGCTCCGGATGAACTCATCGGGAGAAATAGTTGTTGTTGAAAACACTGAAGTACCTACTGGAACTAACGCAGGATATGGAGTAGACGATCCACTTTTTCAAAGTGAATCATTTAGAACCTCGGCACACACTACTGGAATTTTGAATCCTATCTCTGCCCCTATGTCAGTGCGCGATCTTTACGACAACCTAGGAACGAGTCCTGATCAGCCTATGGCATCGCAAATTCCTGAGGCGTATGTTACCTATACGGTACCTTTAGACTATTTTACTGGCATGACCAATAATGTCACCACAGTTTCAGACCAATTGTTGGTCGGTTCTCACTCAATTCTTCCTCTCTAGATGGCCCATTCTACTATGGTCCCACATGTTATGATCGTTTCTAACGAAAATGTGGTTATCACTCAAGCTCCTATTGGAACGCCACTTCCGCTTAGACTAAATCCGTCACTTCCCCCTGGGTATAACGCTTTGAACACTTCCATTGTTATTGCTACCAAGAATCCATCCGAAGGGTCAAAACTTTTAGTTCCTCCTAGGTATAATACTGCTAGTCAATATATTCCTACACCTACCCAGGGTCTCTCTGGGGGGCCTTACGTTCCTCCTCCACCTGTGTTTGAAGGATCTAATCGTCTTATCCCTAGTGGCCCCAATCCAATTGGAGGCACCAGTCATTTTGTCGCTTCTGGTTTTCAGATTCTTGTTGGAGGCCAACCCCAATTTGGGGGGCAACCTCAATTTGGGGGGCAACCTCATATTGGGGGACAACCTCAAGTTGGGGGAAACCTCAAGTTGGAGTCCATAACCCAGTTTATGGACAAAGTATACCTATGTTACAATCACACCCTTGGAATCTTCCCTTCTAAGGAAATCAACAATCGGTTGGGGGGAAACATCCTCAAGTTAATTCCTTTGTACCCCCTAATTTTGGACAACCGTATCCAAGTTCTATGAATCCTACTTGGGGTCCAAATGTTCAGTCCAATGTTCCTTTCCAAGGGAACATACCTAATCAACCCAACCTTGTTGGCTATTTTCCTCAAAACCCTCTACAACAGAATCTGTCAGGACTGTCTAATTATCTACAGACTGCTTATGGTCCTACTAGTATACCTACAGGACTACCTCCCCAAAACTACCAGTTTCCTCAAGTGAATAGACAATTGCCTTTTCTTGCCACTTTGGATTTACCGGATTTGTCAAGGATATTGAATGATCCTATTTTGCACTCTCCTTATTGGCTTGTCATCTCGGCCAAACCACTGTCTGACATCCCTAAATTTGATGGTCGATCGGGAGAAGACTCAAATAATCATGTTATGACTTTCCATCTTTGGTGTTCGTCTAACTCATTGATGGACGACTCCATTAGATTACGACTTTTCCAACGAACTCTCACGGGTTCGGCAGCTAAATGGTACATCGAGTTACCACGAGGTTTCTTTAATGAATTTAATACCCTAGCCATGGCCTTTCTAACGCATTACCAGTTGCCAATTCAATATGAAACAGGAACTGAAATTTTGAGTTATTTTAAGCAATCTTCTTCCACTCATATTTCTGAACACATCCATGAGTGGATGAGGAGAAGACGATTAATCAAAGTTCCCCTTCCTGATCAACTATTCGTTGAATGGTTTACCAAATCACTCATTGTTCCTATTTCCCGTGATGTTGCCATGGGTGGTGTTGTCACTGACGAGCAGGCGATTAGTCGTGCTCAATATCTAGATCTCATTTATTCACAAATAGACACACTTTACGACTTAATCCCTAATGCTCCTCGACCTTCCACGAATCCTACCCCAAGACATCCAATAGTTTCTCATTTTGTTGATGGTGTGAATGGCACCTTCCATGTCGATACTCAGTACCCACAGACAAGTCACTTCAATCCTAAATCTAATAATTATAATGTACAAAATACTCCTACTCCTACTCCTTCCTCCGGTAAGAACGCTGAAGTTAATTCGGTTCAATCCACACCTACCGGGAAAAATAAAAATAAAAATAAAGGGAAGTGTAAGAATAAGGAAGACAAAAATAACAATCAACAATCTTAGAAGCTCAAAATGCAACCCGTTGATGATAAAGATAAACGTAAACCTCGTTACCCTTTCCTGATTTGTGGTGGCGATCATTACACAAAAGATTGTCCACGACGCGCTAAGGTTAATAAGTTCCTCCAAGGTGTTACACATTATTTTGGTCATCTAAATGATCCATTGACAAGCATGTGTTCATGTTCCCAAAAGAACCTATCTTCATGAGAAAGGTGATCGGCTTTCTCTTCCAAAAACCTTATTAAGGAGGGTCGTCACAGGCTGCATCATAAGCAGGGTGTGATGATGCCTGGTCGTCGCAGGTTACCCTAAAGCTAGTTTGCGGTGTCTCCATAGGTTGCTCTACAGCTGGGGTGCGATGATGCCAAAGGGATAAGAAAAGGTCGACCTTCACGAAACTTCTAGAAGGGAATCTTCTAGAAGGTGAGGTGGCATCCCTATGGTTGGGATCCTATTCGCTTCTCTGATTTGGTGGGATCATCCTAATCTCTTTAACCATCTCTCTTTCCCCTATATAAGGAGGGATTTCTCATGGAAAAGGTGAAGCAAGGAATTAAGGTCGATTCAAGCAAGATTATTATTGAATAGACTAAAGATTGTGTGGAGAACTCTGCATTGGATCATTCTTGAGAGTTTCATTGCAGTTCATCAAGTCATTGTGGATATTCCTAATTCAAGTTTGGAGAAAGTGTGTGTTGGAGCAAAGGGTCATCGGAAGGGGACCTTGCAACATCAAGGATTTGGTTGTAATCCCCACTTTCATTATTTATAATACAATGATATGTTTCTTTCCCATAAAACTCATCTCATTTTATTGTATGATTCCTTGATCACATACATATGTTCTCTTTGAGTATGCTATTTTGCTTTCACTTTGGTTGGCTTGTGTTCTCTTGCAGATCTAATATCACAGGGGCATTGGAGAGGAGCTAGGATGATGATGACAAGAGGAAGCGATATTTAAATAGTATGTCACTTACCTTTCATTTTATAGTAAACTCAATGATTAGAGCTTAGGGAAAGCATCATGTTCTGTCTTGTTTTGTTCTAGATCTAGGTGGATCTAGAGAGATCTGTTTATGTCTGCATTTACCGATAAGTCCCATAACAAAATTGGTGACCATATTGGGGATACGACCTTCTTTTGATTTTTTTCTTCCCATTTTCCTTTATCCAACCTTCCTCTGATGATTTTCATTCTCTGAGTCTGAGGGTGATCCATTCAAATTCCCTGGGTTTGGAAGTTCTTTTGGATTTTTTGTCTTTCTCCCAATTTTTCAAAATTTACAAAGCTCATCACACTGTACCTTACTGACAACCTACGACAACCCTTGCCCATTGCACTCTGCCTAGCCATTCCAATGTGAATACATCGCACTCTACCCTGCCAGTGGCCTGTGATAACCCCTACTTGTCGCACTGTGTCCTATGCCTAGCCTCGGACGACTCCTATAGGTTGTGTTGGAGTGATTCTGTTTGCTTTTTACTACCCATATTTGCCTTGAAATCTTGGGGTGAACTTCATGTGCCCATGATTGATTGATTCTTGAGTTTGGAGCTTGCTTGTGGTTGGTTTTCAGTGATTGAAAGTCTTTCCTTGCTTTGTGCAAGTTTTTGCTCATACTCATTGTCACAAGGATATAATCTTAGATCTTCATCTGAGTGCTTGTTTGACAAAGGGTATTTGGTTTATCTTGAGTTTTGGACTCATTTTATTTGTCAGATTGTTTGTTGATTAAGAAACACTTTTTACTTGCTTATGTCAAGAGTTTTTCTTGTCTCTTTCGTTTTGTTTACACTGTGAATTTGAATTGGGAATGGTTTTGAGAGTGTCTTGATTTTCTTAGGTTGCGTTTTCTTTTTGTCATCATACCTCTGATTTTATCTTGGAAAGGAAGAATTCAATTCATTTATTCTTTTTAGCAATCTCTTATAAGAAACTTTTTTACATTCGAAATATAAGAAGAAATTGGAAAATTTGTAGTTCATGGTTATTTGGAATTGTGTTCATTCAAAATTAAGGAATTGTAATTAGTAGCTTGTTGTACTTCAAAAGAAAAAATACCTTCTCCCTACTGTAACTAGAGTTCATTGAATTGAAAATTGCACATTCACCTTTTTTTTCATTTTATTGGGTCAAGGTCATGACATCAACAGTTTCACTTCCATCTACTTTTTGAGTAAGCAAAAGCCTCTAAAATACAACGTAAATCTAAATTTTAATTAGTAACTTTTATTTTCTAGGGATCTTTTACACCAACATTAGCTAGGATAGCACTTTGGAATAGGTTGTGAGGTGCACTCTCCAAAGCACCAAAACACAAAATAGTATCTTGTGATAGGAAGAGTTCAAATCCAATTGCTACATTTTGTTCTGGGAAGCCCTTCTCACACAAGGGTCAAACCTAAGGTCGCATTAAGACTAGAAGAGTTACTCACCCTGCTTTGTTGGTCTTTGTTTAGAGATTGTGCGTATTATGGGGGTCGATTGAAGGTATACCCACAATGATGAGTGGAATCCTTTCAAGTTGATTTCAGGATAGATACCCTGCCCTTGCGCGTGGATTGGACTGTCGATTGTTTCCCCAGGCATCACTGTTGTAGTTGGTAACCTTAGTAGCCTATCTCTTTAGGGTCTTTACATGAGGTGATTGTGGAGGGGCAAGTCTTCACGATACCTAGAATCGACGTTGGCCAAATTCACTCGGGCTCCTTGGAGGGTATACCCACAATTATGTGTGGGAGCTTGCACCAGGGTGTAAGTCCATTAAGCAGGTCGTCAACATAACTTTTCCACCTGCTTATCCCAGCCCCTTCTTGTCTTGATTTCGCGACGTTGGATTTCATCACCAACTAGCGACTTTGAAATAAGAAGGTTTGTTTGCTTGGCTTGATTCCTAGATTTTATTAGTGAGTGTTGTTTGTTTTCTCTAGTCGACCATAGATTTCTTTCATTCTTTACTTAGCCCGAGAAACATCGACCTTCGTCGTTCACGTAGGATGCAAGGGCTACCCCCAGAAAATCCATAGGATTACCAACCCTTGCCTCCTAACTCACCAGAAGGCTCTCCTGAGAGAGTGGTCGATCACGAAGTTGCTTCGGAAGTTGGAAGCACACACTCTTTAGAAGTATTTCGAATTGTTTCAGACTCTTTAGAGGCTTTTAGACTCCCCCCTCTTAGGCTGGACATGCGTATACTTCGCATGAACTCGGATGTAGAAATTTGAGTTGTTGATAATACTGGAGTATCTATCAGACTTGAAGCAAGATCTGGAGTAGAGGATCCATTGTTTCATAGTGAATCATTTAGGACCTCGGCTCACACTGCTGGAACTTCTATTCCTGGTTTCGTTCCTTTGACAGTACGTGATATGTACGGTAACCTAAGATCAATCCCGGATCGACCTATAGTATCACAAGTGCCTGAAACCATTGTCACCTACACAATACCTTTGGACCATTTCACTAGTACTTCCAGTAGTGTCACCACCATTTCAGACCAAATACTGATTCGTTCTCACTCGATCCCTACTCTTAAAATGGCCCATTCTCCTATGGTCCCGCAAGCCACCACGATTCTTACCAGAAACGTGGTTATCTTTCAAGATCTTATTGGGACACCACTTCCATATAGACCAAATCCATCACTTCCCCCTGGGAACACAGCTCTAAACACTTCCATTGATATCCCTACCCGGGGTCCATCCAGAATTTTTGTTCCTCTTGGGTATAATGTTGTTGTTGGCTTTGTCCCTACACCTTCCCAGGTTCTCTCTAGAGGGATTTATGTTCCTCCTCCACCTTTTCCTAGAGGACCTAGCCCCAGTGGCGCCAATCCAGTTGGAGGCACCAGTCATTCATTTACTTCTGGCTACCAGATTCTTGTTGGAGGTCAACCTCAAGCTAGGGGGAAACCTCAATTTGGGGTTCAAACTCAAATTAGGGCACAAACTCAACTTGGGGGGCAACCTCAGGTTGGAGTCCATAACCTATTGTATGGACAGAACGCACCTGGATCACAATCCCACCTTTGGAACCTTCTTTCCCAAGGAAATCCACAATCATCTGGGTGGAAACATCCTCAAGTTAACTCTTTTGTACCCCCTCACTTCGGTCAACCGTATCAAGGTTCCCTGAATCCCACTTGGGGTCAGGGAATTCAATCTAGTGCCCCTTACCAAGGGAACCCTTCTACCCAACCCCACCTTACGGGCTATATGTCCTAAAACCCTCCACAACTAAGTCTGGTAGGACTGGCTAATTATTTGCAGAATGCTTACGGTCCTACCGGTATACCTATAAGACTTCCTCCTCAGAACTACCAGTTTCCACAAGTGAACCGAAAATTGCCTTTCCTCGCCACTTTGGACTTACCTGATCTGTCTAGAATTCTGAATGATCCTATCTTACACTCTCCTCATTGGCCCGTCATACCGGCCAAGTTACCGTCCAACATTCCTAAATTTGACGGTCGAGTAGGAGAAGATCTTAATAATCATGTTATGAATTTTCATCTGTGGTGTTCATCCAACTCCTTGATGGATGACTCCATCAGACTGTGACTTTTCCAACGAACTCTCACGGGTTCAACAGAAAAATGGTACATCGAGTTACCTCGAGGTTTCTTCAATGATTTTAACACTCTATCCATGGCCTTTCTGACACATTACCAGTTTCCAATCCGCTACGAGACGGGAACCAAAATTTTGAGTTCTTTCAAGCAATCCTCGTCCACTCATATCTCCGATCACATTCATGAGTGGAGGAGAAGAAGACGTTTAATCAAAGTTCCTCTTCCTAATCAACTCTTAGCCGAGTGGTTTACTAAATCACTCATTGGACCTATCGCTCATGATGTTTCCATGGGTGGTGTTGTCACTGAAGAGAGGGTGATTAGTCATGCTCAATATCTTGATCTCGTTTATTCTCAAACGAGAACTCTTCACGATTTGATCCCTAACGCTCCTCGTCCTTCCACAAACCCTACCCCGAAACCTCCAGCAGCCTCTCATGCTGCTAATGGTGTGATTGGAACCTTCCATATTGATACCCAGTCGATGCACACCAGTCACACCAATCCCAAATCCAATCATTCTAATGCACAAGATACTCCTATTCCTACTCCTTCCGCCGGTAAGACTGTTGAAGTTAATTTTGTGCAATCCACACCTGCCGGAAAGAATCAAAATAAAATGAAAGGAAAGGGTAAGAACAAGGAGGACAAGAATAATAATCCTCAATTTGATAAAGCCAAAACACAAACCACTGATGAGAAAGACAAATGTAAGCCTCGTTACCCCTTCCTTATCTGTGGTGAAGATCATTACACGAAAGATTGTCCAAGACGTGTCGAAGTTACTAAGTTCCTTCAAGGGACCAGGAAGCCTTTTACACCTGTCATTTTATCACAACCTGTCCCTTCTCAACAGTAAGCCCAACTGGTCATTCATGACCAAACTACCCCTTCTACTTCATCCTATGTTCTTATGTGTACTGGTGACTCTAAAAAGAATGAATTTGCAATCGCAACTCAAGCCAAATATTACTCTCCGTCCAAAGAGAAATTTGATGACATACCACCTTTGTTGGTACAACCTTCTCCCCCAACTTCATCCCCCAACAGTCCTCTTCATCTCGAATGATCAAGTCTCGATATAGTCCTTTGCCCTCCTCCCAAGGGCGTTGTTCGAAAATCTACGTTTAACCCTCATGCTTGTGTTGCACAAAACTACAACATTGTAGAAGATATTGCACAAGCACCCTCGGCGATGTCAGCTCTTGAAGTCCTTCAAAGTTTCCCAGATCAACAGAATGCATTGTTAAAGGCCATCAGTAAAATTGATCCCACGGATACTAATCTCATAATCTTTGACTTGGAAGATCACGTTCCAAGGCTTCCTCCTCAGTTAGCATTCCAGATACAAGTTGTACTTGAAAACAAGAATATATGTAGAATTTTTATTGACGAAGGAGCCTTGACTTGCATCATGTCTGTTACTTGTTGGAAAGCCATTGGCTCTCCTACCCTCACCGAATCGCACAATACACTTAAGGCCTTCAATGGTACAGGATTTAAACCCTGTAGTGTTCTTCCATTGTTGTCTATTACGTTGAAAGGTAAATCGGTCAATGTTGAGGTTGAGTTCTTCAATGCACATCTTGATTATAACCTTTTACTTGGTCGTAGATGGATTGATTCTATGTGTGCATTTGTGTCTTCCCTTTTCCGCGTGGTACGTTTCACCCACCAAGGAAAAGTCGTTACTGTCGACCAACTAGCCTTCTTTAATTTTGATTCCTGTACTAGCAACGTTCCTTTCATTTCGAAGACACCTCCTGGTTATGAGAATGTCGGTATGGGTCTTTTGAAAGATTCTACTTTTATGGGTACATTTCCAATCCCACCACTTGATATCCCCCCTTCTTTTGTTGCCTCTATTAACATGATATCCACCACAATTCATGAAACCCCTGAGTCTTACGACCCATAGGTGGTACCTAACCCTGGTGATTACTCTTGTTACGGCAACAATATGCCTTTAAGTCCGGTCGGGTCCGCTTACCAAGCTATTCAATCGACAACTCTCCCCACCCCCCCTTCTCTCTGTGATTCATCTCCTGATCTATTTCATGTGATCTTTCCTACTGACGAGATGATAATGTCAGTCATGTCCATGGAAGAGACCCCTTGGGACAATGGACATCATCAATCCATTCTCTTCCTCGAACGCGACACCTTAGAGAGTTACCAACGAATTTCGACTTTGTCGACCGTTGTGGTCATTTCCTCAGTTCCTGAGTCATCACACGATGTTTTGTACGAAGAGAAATTGAGCAAGATTTCACCTACCGTCCCTCTCGAAATATCTATTAAACCCGGAGTCGTGGAGAATCTTCATATTGTAGCCTCCTGTTCTACCGACGATATTCACGAATACAAAGCCCTTTTCCAAGATTTATGCGACGATATTCACAAATACAAAGAGATGCCAGGTATCAATCCTGATATCATTGTACATGATATTAAGACATACCTGGATGCTAAACATGTTCGGAAAAGACTTCGCCCAATGCACCCACGTAAAGTTGTTGCAATCAAGCTTGAAGTTGAAAAAATTCTTAAAGCAGGCTTTATTTATCCCATGGCTTTGACTAACTGGGTATCCAATCTAGTTCTGCTGAATAAGAAACAAGGTACCATCCGCGTCTGTGTATATTATAGGGACATCGATAAGGCTTGTCCTAAGGACAATTACCCAACCCCCTTCGTTGACCTGATCGTCGACGACTATGTCGGAAGTGAGATCTTCTCTTTGATGGATGGTTTCTCCGGATATAATCAAATTAATATCTTACCCACGGACCAACAAAAGACCGCTTTTATTTTCCCTTGGGGGACCTTTGCTTACCAAAAATTACCCTTTGGTCTCAAGAACGCTGGCGCAACTTTTCAGCATGCTATGTCTTATACTTTCCATGATATTAAACACATCGTGCAACCTTATTTTGATGATCTAACGATGCATTCCATGCGTCGCCAAGACCACCCGACACATTTTAGGTCCATTTTCATACGTTGTCATTATTATCGTATCCACTTAAACCCAAACAAGTGTGTCTTTTGTGTGGAGTCCGGTCGACTACTTGGTTTCATTGTGTCGATACACGGGATTCGTGTAGACCCTTTGAAGGTTGAGGCTATCCTTAATCTACCTCCTCCTTCCACTTTACGCCAACTCCAAAGTTTGCAAGGAAAGGAAAACTTTTTACGTCATTTCATCCCAAATTACGTTAAACTTACAAAATGATTCACTCGGCTACTTAAGAAAGGTTACGAGTTTGTATGGGACAATATCGTGAACAAAGCCTTTGAAGCTTTGAAACTTGCTTTAACCCGTACACCCTTACTTTTTCCCCCTGACTATAGCTGGGATTATTTCCTGTACTTAGCTGCTTCAGACTCTACCATCGCCATGGTCTTAGTCCAAGAGGATGATTCCCATGACGAACATGTAATATACTTTTTGAGTCAGAGTCTCACCACTACCGAGACCAAATACCTCCATGCGAAGAAACTGGCCTTGGCAGTTGTTCAAGTTGTACAACGTTTTCGTCATTATATCCTATTACGCAAAACCAATGTAATTTTTTATTGCAACCCCATGCAGCATATCCTTACGCGACAATTTCTGGGGGGCAAGTACTCCAAATGGATAGTGATTCTCCAGGAGTTTGACTTAGAGTTCGAACGCGCTAAGTCTAAGAAATCTTTGGTTTTCGCCGAACTGATATGTGACCTTCCCTCCACTGAGACAGGAAATGTGGCAGAGGATTCCTTACCTGATGAATCTTTTTTTCTAATCAGTTATGATGACATATGGTACGAAGATATCATTATATATATCCAAACTCAAACTTTTCGGCCCAATCTCTCTAGTGCATATCATCGTCGCATACGCTATCAAGCTCAACAATACATCATTCTCGGTGATACCCTTTATCGTCGTGGTATTGACTCGATTTTTCGACGATGTCTCACTTACGACGAAGCCGAGAAGGATTTGAATGACTGCAACTCTGGAGCATGTGGCGGTCATATGTCTGGGTATGCCACTGCCCAAAAGATCTTACGAGGGAGCTATTTCTGGCCTTCTTTATTTAAGGATTGCATCATTGTTGTTCAGAAATGTCACGATTGCCAAACCTATAACACCAAGATAAGATCTCATCCTACTCCTTTACACCCTGTAGTTTTCGTTGGTCCATTCGCCAAATGGGGCATTGACTTCATGACATGTAACCCTCACTCAGTCGGGGGGCATGGATACAACATTATAGCTGTGGATTATTTCACTAAATCGGTCGAGGGGATGCCTACATTTGATAACACCGGGAAAATTGCAGCATTGTTCATATTCAATCATACCATTACTCGATTTTCTATCCCTCAAGCTATCGTTACTGATCATGGTAGTCATTTTCGGAAATTCGTCATGTCCGAACTTCCTAAAAAGTTGGGTCTTCGCCATGAAAACTCAACCCCCTATTACCCACATGCCAATGACCAAGTTGAAGAAATCAACAAAGTTCTTATTACTATGCTTCGCCAGATGATAGGAATTCATAAGACAACCTGGCACACGATGTTGTTCTCTGCAATGGTGGCCTATCGAACATCTGTCAATTCTGCTATAGGGTTTACACCTTTTCAGCTAGTTTATGGTATCGAGGCTATCTTGTCGATTGAATGTGAAATACCGTCTTTCAAACTAGCCATTGAACTTCTCCCCAATACCTCTGCTGAAAAAGAGTGCCTTTTGTATTTAATGCAGTTAGACAAAACCCGTCGTGATGTTTCCCTAGTTATAGAAACTCAGAAGAAACATGTTAAAGCCCAATACGACAAGCATGTCAAGCCACATATTTTTTCTGAATGAGATCTTGTTCTCTTGTATGAACATGATCGTGATTTGCTAGGGGCCGGTAAATTCGAGGCCATCTGGTGAGGTCCTTACATTGTCAAACATGTGTTGGAGAAAGTAGCTTATGAGCTAGTCGATTATGATGGTATCCCTTTGAGTGAGCCCCGAAATGGGCTTTACTTAAAGAAGTACTATGCTTAAGTCATTTTTGCATGAGTGCTTGTACTTTTAGTGTATCATACTCTTGCGTGATTTTTCATTGTTTGGTTTCAACCTTTAGCTGCTTACCTTGTGTTGTGCTTGGTTTCCAGATGTCGATGTCTTCACTACTCTACATTGGCTTCGTTGATGGCGCTAGTCGCAGTACTCAGAACTTAGCATCTGTTGCTTGGGAAATCTACGCACCTACAAACGAGTTGATTAGTCTTCATGGTGTTTGCCTTGGTCGTGCAACTAACAATATCACAGAATATAGTGCATTCATTGAATTATTGACCTACATTGTGTCTCTTGGAATCCGTCATCTTGTTGTACACCTCAATTCGTAGTTAGTAGTCTTACAGTTGAGTAACGTCTATTCCATCTGAAGTCCTACGTTATTAAGGGTATATTTACAAATTTGTCTCTTGGAACTTTATTTTGATTACATTGAATATCAACACATTCCTAAATGTCTAAATACATTAATAGATGCATTGGCTAAATGTCTACCATTTTCCATGTGTTATGTTTCCCGCACCAAGGAAAGGTCATCACTATTGACCAACTGGCCTTCTTTAATGATGATTCTTGTACTAGCAACGTACCTTTTATCTCAAAGACACTTCCTGGTTATGAGAATGCCGACGTGGGTCTTTTGAAAGATTCAACTTTGATGGGTACATTTCCAATCCCACCACCCGATATTCCCCCTCCATTTGTTGCCTCTATTAACATGATATCCACCACTGCTCGTGAAACCCCTGAGTCATATGACCTGTGGATAGTACCCAGCCCTGGTGATCATCCTCGTTACGGAAACCAAATTCCTTAAGTTCGGTCAAATTGCTTATCAAGTTATTCAATCGGCAACCCCCTCTCCTCCTTCTCTCTGTGATTCATCTCCTGATCTGTTTCACGTGATCTTTCCTACTGATGAGCTGATCATGTCAGTCATGTCTATGGAAGACACTCCATGGGACAATGGGCATCATCGTTCCATTCTCTTCCTAGAACGTGATATCATAGAGAGCTACAAATGTATTTCGGCTTCGTCGACCGTTGTTGTTATTTCTTTTGTTCCTGAGTCGACACACGATGTTTTGTACGAAGGGAACCTGAGTAACATTTCACCTACCATTCCTCTTGAAATATAGATTAAACCCAGAGTCGTAGAGAATGTTCATATCGGGGCCTCATGTTCTACTCATGAGGTCCACACTTATAAAGCCCTTTTCCAAGAATTTTGTGACGTTTTCGCCTGGAGTTGTGAAGAAATGCTAGGTATTGATCCTGATATCGGTCTGCATGAGATTAAGACATATTCAGACACTAAACCTGTTCGACAGAGACTTTGCCCAGTACATCCACGTAAATCCGTTGCGTCAAGATTGAAGTTGAGAAACTTCTTAAAGATGACTTTGTCTATCCTATGGCTTTGACTGATTGGGTATCCAATCTTGTTCCGGTAAATAAGAAACAAGGAACGATTTGCATTTGTGTAGATAATAAGGATATAAATAGAGCTTGTCCTAAGGACAATTATCCAACCCCTTTCATAGACCAGATCATTGACGATTGTGCTGGGAATGAAATCTTCTCCTTGATGGACAGTTTCTTTGGTTATAATCAAATTAATATTTCACCAGCGGATCAACACAAGACTGCTTTTATTTTCCCTTGGGGAACCTTTGCCTATCGAAAATTACCCTTTGGTCTCAAAAATTCCGGTGCGACTTTTTAACGCGCTATGTCTTACACTTTCCATGATATTAAGCACATTGTACAACCCTATCTATACAATCTACCGACGCATTCCATGCATCGTCAAGATCACCCGACACATTTGTGGGCCATTTTCCTACGTTGTTGCTATTATTGCATATGTTTGAATCCACACAAATGTGTTTATTGTGTGGAATATGGTCGACTTCTTGGTTTCATTGTGTCGATACATGGGATTTGGGTAGACCCCTTGAAGGTTGAGGCTATTATTAATCTCCCTCCTCCTTCCACACTACGCCAGCTCCAAAGTTTGCAAGGGAAGGCAAAAATTTTGCGTCGATTCATCCCCAATTACGCTGAATTAACAAAAGGATTCACTCGGCTCCTCAAGAAAGGTTATGAATTTATATGGGACGACACTGACAACAAAGCCTTTGAAGCTTTGAAACTTTCTTTAACCCATACACCATTGTTGTTTCCCCCTAACTATAGGCGAGATTATTTCTTGTATTTAGCTGCTTCGGACTCTACCATTGCTATGATCTTAGTCCAAGAGGATGATGCCCACGATGAACATGTGATATATTATTTGAGTCAGATTCTCGCGACTACTGAAACCAAATACCTACATGTGGAGAAATTGGCCTTGGAAGTTGTTCAAGTTGTTTAACGTTTTCGTCACTACATCCTACTATGAAAAACCACAGTCATTTCTGACTGCAACCCCATGCAACATATCCTTACCCGACAATTGTTGGGGGGGAAAGTACTCCAAATGGATAGTTATTCTCCAGGAGTTTGACTTGGAGTTTGAATGTGCCAAGTCAAAGAAATCTTTAGTTTTTGCCGAATTGATATGTGACCTTCCCTCTACTGAGACAGAAAATGTGGCAGAGGATTCCTTGCCTGAAAAATCCCTCTTTCTGATCAGTTCTAATGATGTATGGTACAGAGATATTATCATCTATCTCTAGACTCAAACTTACTGGCCTGATCTTTCTATTGCAGATCGTCGTCGTATATGGTATCAAGCTCGTCAATACATCATCCTTGGTGATACCCTTTACCACCGTGGTATTGATTCCATTTTTCGCCAATGTATCACCTACAATGAAGCTGAGAAAGATTTGAATGATTGTCACTCTGGATCATGTGGTGGTCATATGTCTGGGTATGCCACTGCCCAAAAGATCTTAAGAGATGGTTATTTATGGCCTTCATTGTTTAAGGATTTCATTACTGTTGTCCAGAAATGTCACGCTTTCCAAACTTATAATCATGAGATCCGATCTCACCCTGCTCCACTCCACCCTGTAGTTTCCATTGGTCCATTCGGAAAATGGGGCATCGACTTCATGACATGTAACCCTCACTCGGACGGGGGGCATGGATACATTATTGTAGCTATGGATTATTTCACTAAATGGGTCAATGCGATGCCTACAATTGATAACATCGGGAAAAATGCAGCATTGTTCATATTCAATCATATCATTACTAGGTTTGGTGTCCCTTAGGCCATCATTACTGATCATGGTAGTCATTTTCAGAATTTTATGATGTCTGAACTTACTGAAAAGTTGGGTATTCGCTATGAAAACTCGACCCCCTATTATCCGCAGGCCAATGGCCAGGTTCAAGCAATCAACAAAGTTCTCACTACCATGCTTCGACGGATGATAGGAATTCATAAGACGAATCGGCACACGATGGTGTTCTCAACATTATGGGCATATCAAACATCTGTTAAGTTTGCCATGAGATTCACACCTTTCCAGTTAGTATATGGTATTGAAGCAATTTTGTTGATTGAATGTGAGATACCATCTTTGAAAATAGTCGTTGAACTTCTCCCTAACACCTCTATTGAAGAGGAACGGCTGTTGTACTTGATGCAATTAGATGAAACACGTCATGATGTCACCTTGGTTATTGAATCTCAGAAGAAACGTGTTAAATCCCAATACGACAAGCATGTCAAGCCACGTGTTTTTTCTAAAGGTGATCTAGTTCTTCTTTATGAGCAAGATCGTGATTTGCTAGGGGGAGGTAAATTCGAGCCCATGTGGCGGGGTCCTTATATTGTCAAACGAGTATTGGAGAAGGGAGATTATGAGCTAGTATATTATGATGGAATCCTTTGAGTGAACCCATAAATGGGCTTTACTTGAAGAAGTGCTATGCTTAAATCATTTTCGCATGAGTGCTTGGAATTTTAGTGTATCATACTCTTGTGTGCTTTTTTGTTGTTTGGTTTCACCCTTTAGCTACTTACCTTGCCTTGTGCTTGGTTTCTAGATGTCGGTGTCTTCGCTACCCTACCTTGGCTTCACTGATGGCACTAGTCGCAATACTCAGAACTTAACATTTGTTGCTTGGGCAATCTATGCACCTACGGATGAACTGATTAGTCTACATGGTGTTTTCCTTGGTCGTGCAACTAACAATATCGCAGAATACAATGTAGTCATCAAGTTATTAAACGACGTTGTTTCACTTGGAATCCATCATCTTGTTGTATGACTCAATTCACAGTTAGTAGTCCTGTAGTTGAGTAATCTTTATTCCATTCGAAGTCCTATGTTGTTAAGGGTATATTTACAAATTCGCCTCTTGGAACGTCATTTTGATTACATTGAATATCAACACATTCCTAGATGTCTAAATACATTAACAGATGCATTGGCCAATTATGTGTTAGACATACATTTGAGACATTTATAAAATCCAACCACACTTTGTATATACAACAAGTAAGCTGGTAGAAGCCTCATATATATATAATGATAAAAGTTTACAAAAAGAATTGATTTTGTCCGAAGACCAAAATATCAAAAATGTGAAGCACATGGCTTCATATACAATAGCATCAATGATGTTTCTCATTATAACATGCGACTATTCGTGCTACTCTACGCAACAATCGACCGATGGATGCAGACACGCCCACTGTGTGGCGCTGATAATGCCTGGGAATATCATCTATAGAGGCATTTGGGATGTTCATTGTGAGTCCCTCCATATTTTTTTCTATGGTCTCGAAGTCAACAACAACTACTCCTGCTACGACACCTCTCTCCCCTCGCCTCTCGATAGGGGATGAACCTGGAGGATGGTACGGTCCCACATCTGCATCAAAGAGCATTTGATTAGTCATTGGATAAACAACATAGAAATTTTTTTATATCTTTTAAAATAACAAAAACATGATATAAACAAAATTTTCCTTCTTACCTATGTCCCCTCATTGGGAACCTTCGGAAAGAGATAGGTCTACATCTCCACAGAAGTCTAGCCCGACATATGCATAATCATCGACCATGAGCATTTGAGTTCTCAACCAGTCGAAGAAGATATCAGTGTACCTAATGATAGGACCAACCGCATGTCGGGCCATGAGGTCCACCCACCTCTTCATTCTCAGATCATGTGGGGCATGTATACCCCACTCTACCTGCAAGCGTAAAACAAGGACCCTCTATAGGAAGAAGGATATCAAAATCGACCTGTATCCGAACTATTTCAACCCACCACTTCTGCACTTGGTAAGTTGTTTTTTCATACTTTTAAGAACCCCTTCACACCAGTTGAAGACTCGGGGCTCCATACACTCCAATGCATACTGGAAGTATCTCTATAGATCCATGTGGGGAGCTGCACTCTCTGCCATGCATGTGATGGTATAGAGGATAGTCCGTAGAGGCAAGTCTCGGACATCCCTGATAGCGACATTGCCGCTATGTTTCTGGGTACCCAACACACAATGTTTACTGATGTAGTGGTTCATAGGCTCACTGCCTCCCCTGCTACCTGTTAGGGTCACCCATGAACCCCATCAAGACAATCCTATTAGGAAGTAGATATCATCGATATCTATAGTGAGTGTCTGGTCACCCACATGAAAATCCTGCTCATTCACATCCCACATGTGAACTAGGTACTCAAGGAATCTCAGCTTGTCCCTCATACCCTGTATCTTGAAGAATTTCAACAATCCACACTATCGGAGGGCCATCACTATTCCCGGGTCATTCCTGGCAAAGTAATCTTTCTCCTCGTGCTCTCTTTCATGCCATTCCAATATTTCTACCATGGAAGACCTGCCAAGGAACAATAAAAAGAGATTAGCATCATGATTTTCTTTCCTGAAGGATTTTTCTTGGTAGATCCATCTTCAAAAACTTTTGGGTTGTGAACGTCGCAGGCCTGTGCATTTGCACAGTGCGGAGTCATTGCACCCTAGCTTTAGGGTCAAATATGGCGATCTTATATCGTCACAAGTCCCGATACAGGGAACCTGCGATGACCTCTGCGCATGGGTACCCCCAAGAAATCAACCCAAAAGTTTGTTTTTAACCAATACAAATCAAATTTTAATCCATGGAAAGATGAAGGCAACGAAGATTGCCTTTTCTGTGGAGACGATTCTTCGAATGATCAGTCATGCACTCCACAATCCGTAGTTGAAAATCGAGGTAAAAAGAGGGTTTGGAGCAATGTTTGGGTGAAGTTGCAAATGAGATAGTGAAATGAAGGTTTTTACCTATTTTATTGATTTTCATTGTTTTTCATTTGTATATTATATTATTTTATGCTTTACCCTAACCCTAAAGTCCTAACAACTTTGCAAGTGATTGATTTTTTGCAGATTAAAAAGTCTAGAGGTGAAACGTTGGAACAAGGGTCCACCTTTTTGGTGTGTTTTTATAGATTTGTTGCGTGTATAGATCCTTTTAGGTTTTTTCAGGAAAAACTTCGAGCTTAGTCTTTGTTCGTTCTCATGCTCATAAATCGATGAGAATGTAACCGAGTATACTTTTATCACTTTTTCAGACTCGTAAAGGTTATACAAAAAATGAACCCCCTGGAGTTCCCTTTAAGCTCTTTTCATACTCTCTAAACATGAAAAGATTGTTGAGCGACCTTGTTCTTTTCACGCTCGTAATCGTATTTGAAGAAAACATCTAATGAGTTGTATATTATCACTTTTTCGGTCTCGCCATATTAACTTACGAAAAAGGACCTTGTGGAGTTCTCTTTAATTGTTTTTCAGACTCTCTAAAATTGAAAAACCCCTGAGTTTTCTCTCTTTAGACTCATTAAATAAACATTGAAAGACCCATATGGGATCGAACCACTCCTTCTTAGGGTTCATTAAACATACTCCGAGGGACTTGTCTGAAGGATGAGCTTACATCAACAAGCATATGTTATCCTCCTCAAGCTTGCGTAAAAATAAAGAAGTACTCGCCAGAAATGGTGGGGGCAAATTTGGGAAAGAAATTTGTCTCTGTATTTGTGTTAGTGGCAGTAATAGTCGCTCTTGAACATGGCACCCCCTTTCATCATTACATCCAGGTTGGGAAATCCATTTGTCTCTCGTCTGATCATCCGCATGTCCATATGTCAGGTCCTCCTTGAATCAATGCTACTAAGACCATTTGTCATGTCATTCATATGTTCAATATAAGCCCAACCTAAACAAGCCTTCTATTGAGTTTGTCATCTGCAATTATAAATTTTCTACCATGTCGGCCTTCTCTATGTCAGTTTCGAATCACTTCATACTCTTATCTACCTCAAATCTGTTACATATTTTGTGTCATTAATGGGGGATACATCAAGGCCCTCCTGTGATGAGTCTTTTCCTATCGACTTCAACACATTATCTAGGAACAAGACTTAGAAATCATTTAGTACCTTAGAGCTTGCATGCCTCAATGGCAGGTTTCTTCACTTTCAACATTGGGTTCACATCATTGACCCCTGATTGTAAGATTCCATCGAGTGTTCAACTTCAACACATTTGTTCACATTCGTTGGATTGTACTAGGGTACCTTGGGAGTCATTGTCATCAATGGTGATTTCCCTCGCACTTGTTAACGGTTTTCATTAATGACCGGTAATCAAGTGGTTTCTACCATGTTCGACTTCAGCACCTGTAATCGCATGGCTAGATTCGTACTTAGAGATGATGGAAATGAAGACCCTGGATCACATCATTCTGATCCAGGTTGCGGCGGAGTATTCATTATTTTTATTGACACATAGATCCACTTTGTATGTCTCGTGGCTATGTCTGAATTTGAGTCATTTTAGAGCATAGATCCACAGTGTATTCCTAGTGGCTATGTCGATTCACAATGACATGGATCCACAGTGTATATTTAGTGGCCATGACTCACTTGACATTTTGTAATATGATTATGGGAATGCCTACCTCGGAAAATGGTATATTATTATGTTGATGCTTGACTGTTTGTAAGTTCCTGATCAGTGCACTCCTTATTTCTGATGCACACATTCTACAAAGTATTTCAACTGTCGTGATTTCCAGCTTCATACTTTGGGAGGCATTTTGTTATACATTATTTTGGTCACCCCAATGATCCATTGACAACATGTGTTCATGTTCCCATGAAAAGATAAAAATAGTCTTTCTCCATGAGGAAATTGATTAGCTTTCTCTTCTAAAAAACCCTATTAAGGAAGGTTATTGCACCCTGCAAAATGCATGGGGTGCGACGATGCCTAATCATCGCATCTTGCTCTAGAGATGGACTGCGACGTCTCTGCAAGATGCACTATACCTAAGGTGCGACGATGTCGAAAGCTAAGGAAAAGTCAAACTTCACGAAAGTTCTAGAAGGGGATCTTCTAGAAGATGAGGTGGCCTCTGAACAGTTTGGATCTTACTCACTTCTCTGATTGGTGGGATCATCCTAATCTCCTCACCCATCTCTCTTTCACACTATATAAAGAGGGACCTCTCATGGAAAATTCCAAGGTTGAATAGGCTAAGAATTGCATGGAGAGTTCTGCATTAGATCATGCTTGAGAGCCTCAGTTCAGTTCATCAAGTCATTGTGGATCTTCTTCATTCAAGGTTGGAGAAAAGGTGTGTGTGTTGGAGCAAAGGGCTATCGAAAGGGGACCCTGTGACATCAAGTCTTTGGTTGTAATCTCCACTTTCAATTTAATATGATACAACAATATGTTTCTTTCCCATAAAACTAGTCTTGTTTTATTATATTATTCCTTGATCACATACATAGGTTCTTGTTGAGTGTATTGTGTTGCTTTCACTTTGGTTGGCTTGTGTTCCCTTGTAGATTCAATATCACATGAGCATCGGAGTGGAGCTAGGATGGCAATGGCAAGAGGAAACAAAATTTAAACGATATGTTGTCTATCTCTTGTTAACTAGTAAACTCGATAATTAGAACTTAGGGAAAGTATCATGTTTTGTTATGTTTTGTTCTAGTTTCCAATGGGATCTAGGGAGATTTGTTTATGTCCGCATTTACCAATTAATCCTATAACACTAGCTAGAATATATCAACAACATGTCAAAAAGACTCACGTTGAATATCACTTCAAAGTAACTTGGGCATTAGATCTTAGCAACAAATAACTGCAATTTTTCAAGTTTACCTCCACGTAGAAGTAATGTAACCTTCATCCCTCAAATAGATGGATCTCACAACCCACACAGCCTTGGAATTTCTTATCTTAGACGTAGGTGGTTACAATATGTTATCTCGACGATGAAGGAGAGTCGGTTTGGCTACTAGATTGTTTGTGCCGAGGTGAATCATCAAAAACAAATCAAATACCCAACATGGAATTATACAAAGAAACCATATTACTTAATCATCGAGTGATTTCATGAATAAAAGCATGAAATCGTTGTTTTACATTCATATATTCCTCGTATACTTTGGTGTTTGACTCTTTATTTGACTGCAAATTTCCATGATCGAAGATGATCTATGGATCCAAGCAAATAGGAAGATTTCCATGTTGAGACCTTTCTAAAAAATATCCATGTTTCCATTTATGTCTTGGAGAGGCAGAAATGGTTGAACCAACGAATTTTTTATCGGATGTCATCAAAATGCTCATGTAGCTACAAAATTTTTGGAAATGAAATACTATTGGAACAGGAACAAGAATAGGAATAAGAATATCTGGGAATCACTGTTGTAGGAATTCAGAGCATATGCAATGAAGAGGATGACACCTTCTTATTACTTAGGCTATCGAGCTATACTTGAAACTGAGCCAATCAACTATATGCAACATTTATTGATTTATCTATTGACTATCCTACCCTACTTGAAAAAGGAACCCCTTCCTCAAGTGTAGGAGTATCTCTAATGAAGCCACGTGCGCAACATAATCATAAATAAACTCATATCCAAATATGAAAAATATACCTCAATGATTGTTCGGACATGAAGAACCAACTCCTCTAATTGATATGGTGTCACGAAGTGTTGAAGGATGAAGGAATATCGAGGAACTATGGACCTCTCGAGCCAAACTTCAATGTAGTCACTATTCCCTTGGTTCTCTTGTTTACTAGCACTAGCTTGGATGTCCTCCCTTGTCATTCCATGCAATTTTTTTGATAATTGTTGATCGGTCTCCAGATCTGATGACATACATGATAGAAAGTTCTCAATATCTGGCTCTAACATCTGGTCTTCATCAAATGCCTTACATGGCTCTTTAGTCCCTTCTAAGTCTTCTTGATTATGTTTCTCTTGGAATTTTGG
>ML860033.1:14976-25080 GCA_009831015.1 Picea engelmannii
CATCATCATCATCATCATCATCATCATCATCATCATCATCATCATCATCATCATCATCATCATCATCATCATCATCATCATCATCATCATCATCATCATCATCATCATCATCATCATCATCATCATCATCATCATCAAATTTTTTATTTATTTTTCACATAATAATTATTACAACATACACCTTTTAATTCAAATAAAAATATCTCCTTCCAACCTATAAAGCATTTCATTTTAAAACCTTTTAATATATAAAATAATATTATATATCTGATTTTTGTTTATTCTTTACATAATAATACTTATGCCATACAAATTTCAATTCGAATAAATTTTTTGTGAGGGATTGCTTTTCCTTGACCTAGTAAATCATTGGTGGAAAAGGCAACATTAAAGACATGGTGTATGTCATCACCATTATTCTTTTCAATGCTTTTCCTATTTGTCATGGTGTATGTCCTCATCTTTCCAATAAAAAGTGTGTCTTATTAAATGGGTATGTCCTCATCCTCCCAATAAAAAGAGAGAAGGTGATACCTTATACCACCATCTCTATTCTTGTCCTCAAATGATTAAGGAAATGGCTAAGGCACGTCCCCGTGATAGTGATTCTGAAATGATAGGGAATATTTTGAGGGTTAAAAATGCTTTATACTTAATTTATCAATTTGAAACTCTTTCATAGTATCAATTTGAAATTGCAGGTTTATAATATTTTATTTTTTAATATATATTAATGTTAAGAAATTGTAAATTTGTATTTTTTAATTATTTAAAAATAAAATCAATATGTATTATTTAAAAAAAATACATGTATTAAAAAAAAATAAAAAAAATAATGTGTTATTTAAAAAAAATACATGTATTAAAAATTAAATTAAAAAATAAAATAATAAAATAATGTGAGAAATAAGTGGTTGTCATGTGTGTTATTATGATGATTGTTAAAAAAGGCATGGAATGATTATTTAAATATATCCTCGAAATTGCATGGAATGATTATTTAAATATATCCTCGAAATGGCATGGAATGATATTTTTTAAGTTGTTAATTATCGAGGTTTGAAAATTACCATTTGTTTAAAAAATACACTTCCAACATATTATCATAATTTTATTGTAAAATCATTTTGGAATTATAATTTTCTTTTCATTTTTAACATAAATTTATCAAAACATAATAATTTAACATAGATTTATTAAAACATAATAATTTAACTTGTATAAAGTAAATTGCATTTTATTTTAAAATACATTCTTAACATAAATAAATGCATATCAAAATATTTTCATAAATGTTTTCTTATGAAATCATTTTGAAACCATAATTTCTCTTTCATTTCCAACATAAATTTACCAAAACATAATCATCCATTAACTTTTATAAAATTGTTGGAATATTAGTCAATAACAATGACATAGCCATTCATTCATACAATCTTTATTAAACTTTGGAATATTAGTCAATAACAATGACATAGCCATTCATTCGTACAACCCTTATTAAACTTTGAATTTTGTTTCTCAATTGTGTTTTCCCTTCACTCATTTTGTATAGTAATTAAGTTAACTTCATCACATATGTAAATTTAAAAAGTTCTCCATAATTTAATAGGATAAAATATATGAAATAGATTATAGAGTTAGGTGTGAAATTATTTTTATTTTCATAATTTTTTTTCAATAATTTTTCATTTTAATTATTTTATTTTATATTATAATTGTTTTTCTTATATTATGATCACTAATTAAGGTCCACTAACATGATTTGACATAATTATTATTAATTATAATATTTTTTAATATATAAACATTTTTATAACATATTTTTTTTATCAAAATATGATTATTGATATACAAATTAAAGTGTTGAGTTAAATATCACCCTTTCCAATTACTTTGCTTGTTATTTCTTAATACGTTTGTTCTATAGTATTCAGATCAGATTTTATGTAATTTAGACTTAAAAAAAATTGTTTATAAGTTAATGATATGTTTTGTATTTTATGTTCGTTTTCTTAATAAATTTGTATACTTCTTTAGAGTGGTCTATATTTAGAGTTGTATATGATGTCTTTTTTCCAAGAATTTTTTTAAATTTTCTTTATATCAAATATCAAATAAAGATAACTAAATTACATTTATCAATGTGTCTATAGACTTTATAAAAAAAGTATTTTTGTCATCTCTTTATATTAATAGCCAAAGTTTAAGAAAATAGATTTCTAAGTTTTATAGTGATCATTATCAATTGAATATCAAATAACTATGAAATTATAATTTTCCAAAAATGTTTTAGAAGAAATTGAAGAGAAATACTAAGCCATTGTTGGATAGAAATACTAAATCCAATATAGAAACACATATGTGTTCCCTCTATAAAAACAAGTCATCAAACAAATTTTTTCTTTGTAGTCATAATATCCTGCTCTGACTCCCTAAACTCTTTGATCTCTAGTAATCCTACCACACCATTCACAACCATTTTGGATAAACAATTCTAGTAACATTTGAGTCTTTGTAAATGTGATGAAAACTAAAATTTCCCAACCTGCATAATTTCTCTCTGGTCCTTTTGATAAGATAATCCCACACCAAGTTTAAATGCCAACTCACCCATAAAATATAGTTGATCACCAACTAAGAGTCACTAAAGATATGAATGTCATGGATGCCTCTTTCCACTAGAATATCCACCAACACCAATACTTTCTTTACCTCAACTAAAATATTAAAACCTGTAATTGTTATCCTTTGAATGCATAGATAATCACAAAGTTTGAGATCACCTATTTTATGAGTTTCCATCCTTATCCTTGATGAAGTTTCATCCTTATCTATTAATGATTTTTCGGTGTATTGACACTCTTTAGTTTATGTGGTTGAAGCCTTTTTTTCCATTTATTTTGTTGTGTTTGCTTGTTATATTGTTTAACATGGTATCAAAGCCTTTTTAGCCTTAAGGGCCTGGTAGCTCCTCATGGTAGTCATCCATGAGAGGTGTAACAAATATGAAGATGCAAGTGGTAATTTGAATACAATTTCATGGTAGTGATCCATGCGCTAGTCTTGACAAGGTAGATATACATGCAAAAATTTCTAGCAATTCTTGCTTCTCTCAAGCTAAAGAGCCATGCAATATGATCTACTTGATCTAGCTCCAATTAAGGTGATAATATTACAACACACAAATTTCAAGATCAAGATCACAACATCAACTAGATGATGCACAAATGTATGGTTTCATAGTGTTAACTCACCGTTAGAGAGAGAAATGCAATAATGTGATCCAAATACCAACTATCTAAACCAAACATTTAGTCTCTTTGCATTCTATCTAAGATATCTTCTATCTATGAATTGCAATACCAAGATATAATATCTAAGTTCTAATTATTTATGATCTATATATATCCACAATATGTCCAAACAATATGTTAGTTCTTGTGTCATGCTTCATTGCATAGCTTAACACGATATCAAAGCCTCTTTAGACTTAAGGGCCTAATATCCTCCATAGTAGTTATCCATGAGGTTCATTGTGAGTAGTGAAGTATTCAACCTCAAAATATTAGGGCCAAAKATGTTGGAATATTGGTTGTTRTCATTGATGTCAACCCTAGTCATTGGTTTTGGACCGCAAGATTGATGAAGGTATTTGGACATGAAGGAMAATGTACATGCATAAACAAAACCCATGGATGGATAGTATACATCATGTTGTTTCCGGTGGTAGGTGGTACGTCACGTGGATCCTCATGGTTGAGGAKAAATGAATTTTTTAAGATGACAAAGTGAATTGAAGAAGGAAGTACATGTAGGCCTTGAAGATAATTAAAGAAAGGAATTACAAAATAAGAAAGTGTCAGGTCGGCCCTAATGTTAAAAGGAAGTGACATAAATGGTATAAATAAATATCATTATACATTCATTTGAAAAAAAAGTTGAATTTCAGAGGAAATCAGAAGTAAAGAAGGCCATATTTCAAGGGAGGATGAAGTCTTTTGGTGATGTGTTCTAAGGTATGTTATTTACAAGTCTTCTTACCATTTTCACTATAACTTTTTTTCTAGAACGACTCAGATGGTGAAATTGCTATGTTATTGAGAATACATATCAAGGTACTTGTGGTAAACGTTTCAACTCTTTATTCGCTATAATTATGGAGATACACTTTGTGGAAGATAGGGTTTTTGACCAGTCTTGAAGCTATTCAATAAACATGTGTTCAAGGTAAAACAGTCATAAATTATTCATAGAGAATCTGAATGAAGTGGGACAAATTTCATTGGAAAGAATACAGACTTTAGTTTAGTTTGTGTGAGTTTCAGAATCTGATGTTAATAATTGAGCGCGGGGAATTCTGTACAAGTTCACTCTCCTGAATAAACCAGAATTGAATAAAGTCTACCATTCTTTCTATAACTTCTTTCAGGGGAGGATTCAAGGAGTGAAACTTGGAGGAGTTTTAGAGAATACATTGAGTAATATTATCTACAGTATTAGAGTATTCCAAGAATTGAAGAATCACAGAAGTTGAAGAAGTCTCAGGAAGCATTATTAGGCTCTATGTGATGGTTGGTTGATGGTGATGATTTAATGTAAAGTTTTATTATCTTTCATATATTCTTGGGTGGAAGTAAGGGGCAAGGATGGAGAGGTGAACCCTCTCTTGATATTGGAGTATTGTATCTTCCTCTTGTATTTTTATCCCTCCCTTTATATTTGGAAGTTGTAGCTACCGCTGGAAGTCATTACTTCCCTTGAACAAGAACTATTGATTATTTCTCATATATTGTGCATGGTGTATTGTGTTGTATTGGTTTAAATCTTACACTATTTTTCATTTCTAATTGGATATAATTGAATGGTTTAAGTATAATTTGAAAAAGACTTTAAATTGTACTTGATACCGATTCACCCCCCTCTCAGTATCAACAATTGGTATCAGAGCGGGTTACCTTCAATATAGTTTAACCATTGGAAGGAAGATCCTAAGAATAAATGGAAGATAAAATTCCAAATGGGATTCCACCATTTGATGGAAGCAATTTTGAATACTAGAGTAATAGAATGGAAACTTACTTGAAATGTCTTGGGGCAGATGTTTGATTCTCAGTTTCTTCAGGATACAATGCTTTGAAGAAACCAAAGACTGCATCTTAGAAGGAAGCAAAAAGGAACAACAAATTGGCAATAGATACCATCTTAGATGGATTGACAGATTTAGTGAAATATAAGGTGGGATCATGTGCATCATCAAAAGAGATTTGGGACAAGCTACAAGACCTTTATGCAAGGGAAGAAGCAAAAGAAGAAGAATAAGAAGAAGAAGTTGAAACAAATTACAACATCTCAGATTTCAAAGAAGCAAATAGAGGTCAGTTCTTCTGCTTTAATTGTGAAGGAGTAGGACATGTTGAATTTGAATTTCCTCATCCAAGGATTGAAAGAAATGACACTGAATAAGAAAAGTCCAATGAAGAAGAAGAAAATCATGAAGCAAAAAATATTCAACAAGAAGATGAGAATCTTAAAAAATTGAAGCACGTTGAGATTGAAAATAGCAAGCTCAAAGACATCCATAGAAAACTAAGAAGTGGAATGGGTAGTTGTGAAAATACAATTGTAAGCTTGAAGAAACAATTAGAAGACTTTGAGAAACTAAGAGAAGAAAAAATTTCCTTGAAAACTCTACTCAAAGAAGAAAGAAGAAGAGGAGAAGTAAGGAATGTCCAAATGATGAAGAAAGAAGAAGATTGTGAGAAACTTGAACAAGAAGTTGTCTCATTGAGGAAGAGCTTAAGAAACCCTCAAGTGTCAAAATACTTAACACATCTTGGATTCATGGGTGAAACTTCATACAAATAAGATGAAAATACCAACAAGAAGGTTGAAGAAAGAGATACACAGACAATTGATGAGAAGTGGACCAGGATACCAGAAAGAAGGAATGATTACAAAAGAGATGAATATCCAAGAAGACCTCCTACCTTCAGGAATCAAAGAAGCTTCAATCAATATGAAGAAAACTACATAAGAGTAGATCATGAACCCATATGGACTACATCACAAAGAAGGCCACTTACTCCAAGGTATCAAAATTTCTTTCTTAGTCATTGTTATACTTGCAAAATTTTTGGACATAAGTCAATTAATTGTAGAATCAATGAAAGGAACAAATACGCAAGAAACATGAATGGTGTAAATATAAGATATAGAAATAATCATTGATTTGTCAACAGAAGTTATAATTCATTTTCCCCATTGATGGACAAAAATATTGTATGCTACAAATGTAATTATCTTGGTCACAAAGCACGAGATTGCGGATATATGAATGAAGATGTCCCTATGCCAACCATAGTATGGAGAAGAAAAGATATTCCAAACAATAAAGATTGTCAAATAGAATTAACCGCTGAAGAATGTAAAGAAGAAGATGAATGGTACATAGACAGTGGATGTTCTTCACACATGACTGGTGATCAAGACAAATTCATTAGCTTGAAGAGAAAGGGTGGAAATGTTGCATTTGGAGATGATTCATCTGCCAAAGTACTTGGAGAAGGTGTAGTAGATATTGGAAGAAAAAATGTAAAATAAAAGAATGTCCTATTGGTTGAAGACTTGAAGCATAATCTACTCAGTGCTAGTAAAATGTGTGATCAAGGATACACTCTTACATTTGACTCTCGAAAATGTAAAATCAGAGAAAATAACTCAGGAAGATTGGTTGCAACTGCAAAAAGAAGAACAAAAAACATATAAATCCTAGACATGAAGAAGAGAGAGAAGACAAAAGCCACACAAAAGGATTCTAAGGAAGACAAAGTCCCAAAGACAAAAAATAAGGATGAATTATTATTGAGTGCCACATGTTCAGGGGGAGAAGCCCCAAAGGAGAGGGTTACCTTTTGTCATTAAACTCAGGGGGAGCAACCCTACCCTTTGAAATTGATGTCAAAGGGGGAGAGAAATTGGGATCATGATGATAGGGGGAGCATGAGTGTTGCCATTGATGACAAAGGGGCAGATTGTTGGAAGATTGGTTGTTGTCATTGATGTCAACCCTAGTCATTGGTTTTGGAATGCAAGATTGATGAAGGTATTTGGACATGAAGGAAAATGTACATGCAGAAACAAAACCCATGTATGGATAGTATACATCATGTTGTTTCTGGTGGTAGGTGGCATGTCACGTGGATCCTCATGGTTGAGGAGAAATGAATTTTTGAAGATGACAAAGTGAATTGAAGAAGGAAGTACATGTAAGCCTTGAAGATAATTAAAGAAAAGAATTACAAAATAAGAAAGTGTCAGGTCGACCCTAATGTTAAAAGGAAGTGACATAAATGGTATAAATACATATCATTATACATTCATTTGAAACACAAGTCGAATTTTAGAGGAAATCAGAAGTAAAGAAGGCCATATTTCAAGGGAGGATAAAGTCTTTTGGTGATGTGTTCTAAGGTATGTTATTTACAGGTCATCTTACCATTTTCTCTATAAATTGTTTTCTAGAACGATTTTGATGGTGAATTTCTATGGTATTGAGAATACATATCAAATTACCCATGGTAAAAGTTTCATCTCTTTATTCTGTATAATTATGGAGATACACTCTGTGGAAGATAAGGTTTTTGACCAGTCCTGAAGCTAGTAAATAAACAGGTGTTCTGGGTAAAACAGTCATAACTGCTTTATATATAATCCAAATGCAGTGGGACAAATTTCATTGGAAAGTGTACGGACTGTAGTTTCTTGTGTACGAGTTTCCGAATCGTATGTTAAAAATTGAGCGTGGGGAATTCTATACAAGTTCGTTCTCTTGAATAAACCATAATTGAATAAAGTCTACCATTCTTTCTATAACTTATTTCACGGGAGGATTCAAGGAGTGAAACTTGGAGGAGTTTCAGAGAATACATTGAGTAATATTATCTACAGTATCAGAGTATTCCAATAATTGAAGAGTTACAAAATTTGAAGAAGTCTTAGGAAGCATTATCAGGCTCTATGTGATGGTTGGTTGATGGTGATGATTTAATGTAAAGTATTATTATCTCTCATATATTATTGGGTGGAAGGAAGGGGCAAGGATGGAGAGGTCAACCCTCTCTTGATATTGGAGGATTGTATCTTCCTCTTGGAGGTTTATCCCTCCCTTTATATTTGGAAGCTATAGCTATCGTTGGAAGTCATTACTTCCCTTGAACAATAACTATTGATTATTTCTCATATATTGTGCACGGTGTATTGTGGTGTATTGGTGTAACTCTTACACTATTGTTCATTTCTCATTGGATATAATTAAATGGTTTAAGTATAAGTTGAAAAATGATTTAAATTGTACTTGATACTGATTCACCCCCCTCTCAGTATCAACAATATATAGTTGATCACCAACTAAGAGTCATTAAATATATGAATGTCATGGATGCCTCTTTCCACTAGAATATCCACCAACACCGATACTCTCTTTATCTCAACTAAATTATTAAAACCTATAATTGTTATCCTTTGAATGCATAGATAATCACAAAGTTTGAGATCACCTCTTTTATGAGTTGTCATCCTTATCCTTGATGAAGTGTCATCCTTCTCTATTAATGAGTTTTTGGTGTATTGGTACTCTTTAGTTTATGTGGTTGAAGCCTTTTTTCCAATTATTTTGTTGTGTTTTCTTGTTATATTGTTTAACATGGTATCAAATCCTTTTTAGCCTTAAGGTCCTGGTAGCTCCTCATGGTAGTCATCCATGAGAGGTGTAAAAAATATGAATATGCAAGTGGTAATTTGAATAAAATTTCATGGTAGTGATCCATGCGCTAGTCTCGACAAGGTAGATATACATGCAAAACGTTCTAGCAATTATTGCTTCTCTCAAGCTAAAGAGCCATGCAATATGATCTACTTGATCTAACTCCAATTAAGGTGATAATATTACAACACACAAATGTTAAGCTCACGATCACAACATCAACTAGATGATGCACAAATGTATGGTTTCATAGTGTTAACTCACCTTTAGAGAGAGAAATGCAATATTGTGATCCAAATACCAACTATCTAAACCAAACATTTAGTCTCTTTGCATTCTATCTAAGATCTCTTCTATCTATGAATTGCAATACCAATATATAATATCTAAGTTCTAATTGTTTATGATATATATATATATCCAAGCAATATGTCAGTTCTTGTGTCATGCCTCATTGCATAGCTTAACACGATATCAAAGCCTCTTTAGACTTAAAGGCCTAATATCCTCCATAGTAGTTATCCATGAGGTTCATTGTGAGTAGTGAAGTATTCAACTCAAAATATTAGGGCCAAAGACACCAGATTTGCAAGACTGGATCTATTATTTTTATGATTTGTATGTGATATAATTATGCTTAGCAAAGTTGTGCAAAGTTGTTCCCATTAGATTGTTGCATACCATATCTATATTCATATCATTTAGCCAATCTAGATCAATCAATGGAGTCGATGATTGAATATTGTTACTGACAAATTCAATCAATATATAGAACAACAAAGTGGATTAAACAATATTCATCTTGCTTATATTTTATTAATAAAGTTGAAATTAGCTTAGAAAAAAACATATCTCAAAAACATTACAAACTCGGTGTAAATCCATATAAATCCATATACAGGTTTTATTTTATAGATACATAGCAATCTCTATTCACACCAAAATTGATTGAACTAAGGATCAAATTTGGGAAAACATCAATTCATTATGCATAATCATTGATACTTTGTGTCAGACAGTTGGCTTAGGTTGATGAAAAGTTGGTATGGATTGTTGGTTTTCATTGATGCCAACTATTGGAGAGTGATAATTTAGATTTATGTCAACCCTTAGTGATTGATGTCAACCCTTGGAGAAAGTCCGATAGCGAATTCCGATAGCACAAAGGTTTGGGTAATGGACCCAAGGTTGTTTCATGTATAATGGTATGAGTTTTAATATATTTGAAGGTAAGAATATTCTATACGGATAGTACATGTCATTCCATTTCTGGTGGTATGTGGAACGTCACATAACTCCTCACGGTTAGAGAGTTATGGCCATGAGAAGTTGGAGAACCC
>ML860034.1:8662-25080 GCA_009831015.1 Picea engelmannii
TCCTTTTGGAGTCTATGAGGGGCGCAAAGGAAGAAAGGAGGGCGCATTCTTCATGAGAGTTTTGCTTGTTGGGAGAGGAGGACTCAAGCTATGGAGATGAGATCAGTTGCATGAGGTTTCTTGGAGGAGGTCGCTTGCTTTCCTGTGGGAAGCTTGGAGCAACTTGCTTCATTATTTTACTGGAGCTATTCTACTTCAGAGAGGGGTGCATGAGTTTGGCAGACTTATTCTTTCTTGGTAGGATATCTAGCCATCAGAATTCAGTGAGGTCAGTTGGAGAGTGAGGACATCTGCTAGAGCTTCATTCCTGCGGAAGGGTTTTCAGATCTGGCATCACAGATGATTTCTGGAGCAGTTTCAGTGGTTCTGGCAGTTTGCATGAGGGGCGCACCATTCAGGGGCGCATCTGCTTGGTGGAGCTTGTGTTTCAACTCTGTTGGAGTTGCTATTGTATCAGGTTCCATCATTTATTGTGTTTACTGTAACCCTTACTTGCTTTTCCTCATATATACATTTAGATCTCAAACTGGTTTTCCCCGGGGGGGTTTTGTCCAGGGTCATGTTGACCAAAAATACCTGAGTCTACAAATGCATGATATTAGTTCTTAGATATGTTCATAATCAATTGTAAACGATGTATTAGGTGTGTTATATTTATTTGAGTTGCATGTACTAATTTCCTATGGCAAAAATGACATGCTAGAGCACCCAAATTGGAAATATAACCATAACAAACAGCTTGAAAGTTCATGGACTGTTGGCTGTTATAAAACAACAGAAAACTAAAACAAAGACAGTGAGCCTTTGCTTGGTCAAAGACAGATCAAGAAGGCAAGTTGATAGGACCTGGAATTTTCACATCTGGGGGTGATAGTTGGTACTAGGTGTCAACTCCGTCCTGGATAACCTGAACAACCCCTACCAAAACGCGTCGAGAAATCTGCTTTCTGGGTCACTGACTATGTTCCTCGGAAGACCATGTAGTTTGAACATCTCCTTGAAGAATATGTTTGCTACTTGAGATGTGTTGAACTCTGATGGGATGGAAAAGAAGTGCGCATATTTGGTCAACCTGTCTACCACCACGTAGATATAATCCCTGCCTTGTACCTTCGATAACCCTTTAATGAAATCCATGGAAATGCTTTCCCACTTCTGCTCTGGAATAGACAATGGTTGAAGCAGTCTTGTAGGATGCGTAAGCTCCGACTTGTTCTGTTGACAAGTCATGCACTCCCTCGCGTATTGAAGCACATCCTCCTTGAGACCCTTCCAAGAGAATCTCTCCCTTACCTGCCTCTAGGTCTTCAAATACTTGTGTTCCTTGCCAGTGGTGTGTCATGCACTAGCCCTCAAAATCGTATCCTTGAGCGTGGATTCAGGGACAAGATAGATCCTGTATTTGTAGTGGACGATGTCATCCACTACCTGTACCTGTACTTGTCATCCTGAATAATGCCCTCCATCAAATCACATGTGAAGGTATTCTTGGAGTACTCTACCAAGAGAGTGGACTTCCAGTCTGTTGAGATCTCTGTCATGGAGAAGGATACAGTTCTCTTGGATAGGGCGTCAACAATTATGTTCTTCTTTCCCTTTACATACTCAATGTCAAAACCATATGCCTGCACCTTACTCACCCATTTTTGCTGCCTCTCATTCAGGTCCCACTGCTCCAGGAAGTATCTCAAGTTGTCATGGTCAGTCCTAACCACGAAGTGTCCTTCCACTAGGTACTGTCTGAACTTGGCCAATGCATGCATGATGGCCAACATCTCCTTGCCATAGATAGGATAGAGCTTCTTTGATTGCTTGAGCTTTCTGCTCTCGAAAGCTATGGGGTGTCGATTCTGCATCAACATTGCCCCTATCCTCTCATCGGATACGTCACACTCCAGTGCAAATGGCTTTGAGAAAGCTGGAAGTGCTAGCACTGCGCAAGTGTTCATCACCTTCTTCATCTCGTCGAATGCTAGCTGTGCTTCCTTTGACCATCTGAACCCTCCCTTCTTGGTGAGGTCTATCAATGGCACACTGAACCCCTCAAATTCTTTGGTAGAGATTTGCCTCTTGGCAAGAAGTGCTGCATCGATGAAGTTGTTGGTGGCCCTATCATCGATCAATGTTGTGACTCTCTGCCCCTGCAAAAGACCTTTGATCCTGAATGTATAGTAACCTAGGGACCCTTGAAAGTGTGGCAATGGTCACTCTTTTGACCCCCTCATGTAACGACGCTTGCTATGTAATCTCAAGATGTTGTGTCTCGTCATTGCTTTGTCCACTATCCTAGATGTGGTGGGTCTCTTTCTCGCTGTCATCTTCTTCGTCGGAAAGCACCTCAATATAATGGACCTTAGCTTTGCCCATGCATCGGTGGCTCGACTCCCTAGGCTCTTTACAACTATAGAAAAGCTTCTTCGTCCTTAGCTCTCTCCGAGTCTCCTCATCCATTCTATCATTCCCTGTCCATGTCTTCAGGGGAGGCTTTGTCACTTGACCCTTTAGTGGAATAAAGGGTTTAACTGGTGCTTTCTTGGGTGTTGTGTTTTCCATATCACAAGTCTTCATGATGACGTCCTATAGTGTGGGTGGCCTAAAGGCCTTCACCCAACCCCTCAAGGATTCAACTAGACTCTCTGTGAATATCATCACCAACCTTTGCTAAAAAATATCGGTCATCACGACTGCAATCCTCTGAAATTCTGTGATGTAGGCCTCTGGTGTACTTGTCTGCTTCAATTCCGCCAACTCCCTGAAGTGGATCTCAGGATCCTTCCTATCGACCCTGTCCATCAACCTCTAGGTAAAATCCACATATGACGTGATGTTGGAATGCCCCAATGTTACTAGCCCATGGTACCACCACTCATGAGCTTCCTCGTCCAAGTGTAGGGTGGCAAACTTGATTACCTCTACCTCTGTCATTGGGTTAAGCTGGAAGTAAGTATCCAACTTGTGCACCCATGCTCCGACTGTGCTCTTGGTAGACCTGTCAAAGGATGGGACTGTCAACTTCCCTATCTTGCGCTTAAGATCAAATTTTTGCTTGTTCTGCATTACCCTAGGCCTATTCCTCATCCCGAGGTTGCATTGGTCGTTGTAAGACATCTCTGCTTGGATCTCCTCTGCTAGCGCAAGATACTCCTTGAAGTAGTTAGAGACCTCGTCAACCGGATTTGACTGTCCTTGTGCTCCTGCAGGTTGATCCTCAAGGAATGGTGGTAACAATGGTCTGGGTGTCCTCCTACTTCTTGTGTGTAGGGCACTTTGTGCTAGAATATGGGTATTGGTACCCTCTGCATGAGCTCCTCCCCCTCCATGACTACCACTTGGTCTGATCTGCCCTCGTTGTCCTACCAGCTGTATGAATACCTCTAGGGTTTGCTGCTGGGTTCTAATCATCTTGTCCTGTCTCTAAGCTGCTGCTACCTGTCTTCGGTTTGCCTCTTTCCGACTCTTGTTCATCTGACTCAGTAGTTGATCACAGGATCTCCTGTGGTCTTTGGGTTGTCTCCCATGACTTCTTCTGATTCTGGTTGATTCACTTCTACTTCTTCTTCCTTTGGTGACTCTGGGAAAGACTGTCCTCCACGCCCCCTTCTCATAGGCATCAATGCATTCACAGGTTGGAAAGATCACCAGCTATGATACCACTGTAATACCCCCAATAGAGCTGTACTAGGATTATTCAGTTAATGGGTTATTGGTTGAGTGTTCTTGACAAACACTTTGCATTACATATGTTTCATATTAGTTGACACTTTTCACAAATATTTAGCATGCAACTTACTTACTCATGAACCTTTCATCAAACATATTGCAAGTAATCCAATTACACATGGAATTGAAGAGACAACATTGGGAATTTATTATGAATGGAATCTGGTACACACAATGCTGAATTTCTAATGGCTGCTACAACAGCTGCAATACAACAGTAAGACACTATGAACTCAGACCAAAACCTGGTGTGATGCCAAAGATTCCTCAAATAGATAATCTCTTACTGGAACCCTCGCCAAGACAATGCAGCCTCTCCAAAACTTCGCTGCTTCTTTCTTCCACACAAAACTGCACCAAGGAATACTCGGTCTTCTCTGAAATTCCTCCACGACACCTCCAGTAACACGTCCTGCAAGAGAGAAGGGGATGGAAGCCCCCCTAGGAACCTCAATTGGCCCTGTTATCGCACAGATTGTAGGTTGGGCAAAGCCCGACCCAATCCACAAAAGTGAGACAACTATGGGAGTAACTACCCACTGTCACCTTAGATAGATACTCCTCTCACTTTAGTGATGGTAAGTCACCACAAGGGGAGAATTCCGGTGACCCTAGGGGGATTGAGGTGGAAAGTGAGAAGATGAAGATGAAAACCCCTATAGGTCAGATTAGAAGATGGAAAGAGGCTTGGAAAAGAGTCTTGATGATGAAGGGAGGTTGCCAAAGTGTTGTATACCTACAAGATAATGTTAAACCTGCTCGAGACAAGACAATTAATCGAGATACAAGCCAAATAATTAATGCGACAAGCAAGTGAAACTTGCTGTCCTGAATTGCAGCAGTAAATATATCAACAATAAAAAGAGTTGTTAACTGCAGAATTAACCATCAAAAACATCAAATATTTATTGGATGATCAAGTACTAAACAAGTAGATAATATTCCAATACTTAAAGCACAAACATTGATGGTGAAATAGGGCTGCTAAATGAAATTATCAACAAAGTACAATGGTGGCCTTATGGCTGTAGCAAACAATTGCTACAACAGCAATATCTATCCACCAAAATTAGAAAACAATCCACCGAAAAGATAGCAAACGTCAAGTAGGATTAGTATGGCAGCTTGTAAGCAAATTTCAATGGTAGATTAGTGTGTTATGAGAGAGTTTAAGAGTGTTTTGCTGCAGCCCTAATGGATGTAGCATTAATTTAATTGCAGCAAGAGAATGACAAGGCTAATCTAGATGCCTTAGTGGCTCAAGCAAGCTTGTAGCACTAAGAAAAGATTCCAATTTGAACAAATGAAATATCTCAAAAAATCATGTATTTCAATGCAATGATTTTATTTCTCCAATGCAAGTAGATGAGTGCCTTGTGTTGAGATTTGGGTACCTTGGAAAGTGTTCCCCTTGAGGTATTGAGTGTCTAACTCAAAGGGGGGAATATTTGACCCTCACCACTTTACTTTATGTTATAAAGTCACTTTGATTTTATAACATCATTAATGACAAAGTATTTTAAGTTATAAAGACACATTGACTTTATAAAGTCATTAATGGAAAAGTAACTTAGGAAACTTAAGATAAAGTGGAAAATGAATCTCAACCCTTGATCTTGGGTTTTGGCCTAGATCTAATCTCGGCCATTGGTTTCCTAGGCTAGCCTAAGGATGAGGATAAAGGAGAGAAAAGGGGCAAAAGCACATTCATTGTTCACTTGAGAGATTGGAGTGAAGGAGAGGAGAAGAGAATAAGGGTTTGTGGAGAAGAGGGCGCATCTTGACAGGAGAGGGTGCAAGGAGGCTTGAGGGCGCACTTTGTGAGAGGAGGGCGCAAAGCTTGAGGAAGGGCGCACAAGAGTGAGTAGGGGCGCAATCCTTGTGGAGAGGGGCACAATTGGGAAGAGTGCGCACTAAGCACGGAAGGGGGCGCACCAAGGATCTTGGATTCATTCAACAAGCAAGCAAAGCAAGGTTGAGGGGGCACATCAAGGCAAAGGGCACATTCTTCATCTAGCAGGCACATCAAGGAAAGAGGGCACACATTCTAAGGAAATCCATTGCTAAGCTTGAGAGGATCTACCATATGTATCAGGTTCCTTTGTTATTTTTCCTTGTTGCTATTATAGCTTGAGATCTCCATAATATAATTTCTCTTTCAACTGGTTTTCCCCATGGGGGTTTTTCCAAAGTCATGTTGACCAAAAATACATGTGTAAAAATCTTGTGGTTTGCATTCTTTTATTTTTGCATTTAGGTGTAAAGATCCTAGAGGAGTATTTTATGTTTTAATGCATGTGGAAGAGCTAACTAGGACACCAAAACTATCCTAATTAAACCCTTCACAAAGAGGCATTAAAAGAGCATAAAATCAAAGCTTTAGGGCAGATTCAGTGGGCAGAAATTTCAGACTTGGTGGCTATCCTAAAACAGTCCTAAATCAGATTTGAAAAACCTTGAAAACAATGCCCAACAAGAGGTCAAGGACAGACCTGTTGGGCAGCCCGAGGAACCTCAAAATTCATCACCTAGTCTATTGGGTTATGTAGTCTTGGGTGTAAGAGTTAGACCTACTACTCTAGGGGTGTAATCCCTTTTACTCCCTAGAGCAAACAAATCCAACAAGGTAAATCTAGGAGGGTGTAAGCCCTTTTACTCCTCCTAGCAAACTTGAAAAATAACTAATCCAACAACAATTATGATAGACTTGGTGGAGGGTGTAAGGCCTTTTACTCCTCCAAAAGTTAGAACAAAAATAGCTATGAAACAAGAAGAATTTACCAACAATATTCAGAAATTCCTTACCAATTCCAATAAAAAACATGCAAAAACCCTTATCTACCAAGAATATTCCATCAACATGCAAAAGACGAGCCTCCAAGAATGTAGCACACCACTTTAGCTCCACAATAGACAAGTATAAGCGTCCATAACATTTGCACAAGAGAGAGATAGACGATAACCTCCTCTAATTGCCCCTTTACAATTCGAATTTTATTTTACACAAGAAAGAAAAACCTCAAAGATGACGTCATATCCCCTAGGGGTGACGTTTTGGCACATGGAGTGAAGCGTTGAGCAATGTGAGGGGGTCGTTGGGCCTTCAAAGGCCATGTCTTCCATGAGCTAGGGTTCCTCCTCATCAAAACATGCCAACTCTTCATCAGATCATCACCACCATCATCAAACCCTAGCCCCCAATGTGACGTCAAGACCTAAAAGGTGACGTTTTGACCTTCCAAGGTCAAACGTTGGGCTAAGGGGGGCTAGGTCTCATCGTCCAAGTTGCCTTCTCATGCCTCCAAAGGAAATGCTCATCATCTAGCTGCTCCCAAGGTGTGGGTCATGGCATCCAACCTGTAGGGCTTCCTGCCCTGATGAAGGCCCAAGCTAAGCTTGTTCCTCCACAAACGTCCATCAAACAAGGTCCTGGAAAGACAAGTGAATTCTCCCTCCAAGGGTCTCAAGTCAAATGTATCATGTCAAGTAAAATCATATTTAATACAAGAGTCACCTAAACATGCGCATCAAAACTACCTTTTAAAATTAAACAAGTGCTCAAAGACCCTATGCAATTGGCCAAGTTTAGATATGGGAGGGGTGTCATAATGCCCTATTGGGTGAACCAATCCCTCAAGTAGGGGATGTTCCCAAGGATGATCCTTTGTAGGTCATGTAATGGATATGAGGTGGATGGGGTTAGACTTCTAGGCTTAGGGCTTCATGACATACAAGGGCTCATATTGTCTCATTTATGGGTGCCTTTGTAGAGGGTGTGTTCACTGTGCTGTCCTTCGTCCGTGATGCATGATTTTTCCAAGCTCCCTTTTACCATTAATTTATTAGAATGTTTCCAAGTTGAAGCTAAGGTGGTACTTCTACCTAAGCATGAAAGACATTGCCCACCTTAACTCTACCTTGGTCACATGGTGCTTCCCAAAGTTGAAGACGATGCGTGGGACTTCTACCTAAGCATGAAAAACATTGCCCACACACGCTCTACCTTGGTTGGCATTTTTTAATTAATTTTTTATCTTATGGGTCCCTCAATTTTTGTGAGAAACATTTTATTGTTCTCAGGATCCCTGGGAGAGCATCTGGAAGGTTTATGATTGGCTTTTATCTTTTGACAGCTACAAGTCTCTCGGCCTTCAACCTCTTCTTCCCATGAAATGAGGTACAAGCCCGTCTTGGGTCAATATGGCCTGAAAACCTAAAAGATTGAGACATGGAGAGGAACAAGTGATGAAAAATGGTAAGCATGAGCGAGGGAAGTACGATGACCCTTCGAGGAGACCCTCGGTTGCAACCCTTTCCCTAAGGGTGGCCATTTACTAGGAAATCATGACACTCACCAAGGTGAAACAAGGCTGGAAGCATAATGTGCAAGCAAACATTCTATAATCAAGAGAAGCTTTAATGCAACATATTTAAATACCTCAAGTATTAAGGTGACACTTACCACAATACCTGACTTGTACCTCATGGAGCAAGAACCGCTGTCTTCGAGAAGCAAGTTGATGTGGTGAATGCCATCATGATGAATCATAGAAGTGTGGTGGTGGAGCGGGTCTCCATCTTTGTATGTGGACACTGGCAGTCAATCCGTCTCTCACCACTCCATGTCTGCAACCCGAGGGCCTTGAGACATCATCTCCTTAGTTATCCTTATAAATGGGAGATAACATGCCCTTCAAGTGCCACAGAACCCACCAAAATTTTACCTGATCTGCTACAGACCACCCGTGACCTCCTCTATTCCTCTCGATTTGCTGCAGGATGCTCCACGAGACTCACGATTTTGCTGGTAAGTGGATTGATCCCCTCTAATCAACTCCAACAACTAAAATTGCCACAATCCCTCACAAGGTGCTCCAGATCTGTAGGGAGGTGAATTAGTCCTCTCTAAGCACGTTAGCGTCCTCCAAAGACTAAATAAAACCCCCACGATTCCACTGAATTCATCTCAGCCTAGTAGATATGGAAGATTGCCCCCCTCAAGGTAATTCACGACTCTCCTAATCAGATTGATCCTCCTTTAAACTGAAGATAAGCAATGTAATGAAACTCTAATAGAAATCCTAGGTGGACTCCCCCTTTGGTCTAGCTAGGGTGGGTATTTCACCACTGAAACTAAACTGAAGTGTGGAAAGGTTTTGCCAAACCCTAATGAAAACTTAGCTCTTAAGAACCCTCAGAAAAGAGGTCAAATCATGATGATAAAGTGAGGGGCTACCCCTCCTTTTATTCTTCCTCTGAGCCTTCTAGATCTTTCCCTTTTTGACCAAATCAAACCCTTATTATTTAATGTCACTTAGGAATTTGTCATCTTTTAATCTAGTGACACTAAACAAATCCCTGTGACTCTTTTTTTGTTGTTGACTATAGCCTACGAGAGCCGTATAGACTATTAAATCATCCTCGGTCATGATCAATTGGAAGGGGGCATTACATTCTCACTTGTAAATCATTGCTATTTGTGGAGAATTTATCCCTACTTGTCTACTACTTCTTTCTCTCTTATCTAAATTGCTATGGATGGCTAGTTAGAGCGACTATTTGGAGATGATGTCTTGTGGATGCCTTTACTTTTTCATGGATCTTCATTGCTAGGGTTTTGATGGATGAAAGATTTCTTGAGTAAGTGGTCTCACTTTATTGTGTGGTTTTGTTTATGAATGAATGTAAGTTTAATGATACTTCTCGTGTGATGGTTGTGCATTCTCTTGTTTTCTTCTTGAACAAACCCTTCTTTTCAAAACTTTTGGAGGGTTATTAGTGGAGTACCTTCCCTTGAATTATCTTGAAGATTTAGTAAGGTACTAGGAGTATCTTATACGGTTTGTAGTGGACAACCCTATCACCCTAGATCTACTTGCATTTCTTCAAGGGAGTCCGTAATTGACCCCATACGCCCCCCCCAAAAAAATAGTAGGCACTAGTCTTCTCCCAATAGTCAATCACAAACTCAAAATTCAATCTTTATTCTATGTTTTAGGGTTAGATTAGGGTTTCATAACAGTAATTTATTCATTTTCAGCCATAAAAGACTTGAACGTTTTGGTATTCATGCATATGTTTGACTTCAATCATATTTAAACCCTAAATTGTCTTGCTGATTTGTTATTTCAGAATAATTAGCACTGGACGTCTAGGGTTTTAGGGCTGTTATGCATTTTTAATTTCAGATTTTGTTGGTTGATAAAACCAGTGTTGCCAACATTGCAATATTATCTCCGAAATCGTGATGATTTCGGTTTTTAGATGCAGGACTATATTATCTGACATTTTAAAACTTTTTAAATTTTGTTGACATTTTCTGATATTTTCCCCGATGTTTCTGATATTTTCTTTTCCAGACCCTCGGCGATATTTTTGCCAACACGATGTCAGCAACACTGGATAAAACCATATTTTTATCCATTGCTTTAGCCCCATTTTTAATTGTCTTATTACTTGTTTTAAGGGCTAAATATATTGTTGCTGTCATAACTTGTATTACTGTTGTAATTCACCATCTCTCTTTCAAGTTTTAAAACAACCAATAGCTTTTTCTTCTTTTGTAGTGTTTGGGGATCCTCTTGTGTGAAAAGTTGACTTGATAAACCTTTTAAATCGCCCTATATCCTCGTTCATTCAAATCTGGAAATTGCACAAACTTACCACTTTGCCCTTACCTTGCTTATTTTATTCTATTGGTGGTAGATTGAGTAGAGACATGGGGGGCCTTAGACTTGATTGTGTTTTGCCTAGGGATTTATTGAGGCTGCTAGGGAAGCGTCCCTTGTGTTGGATTTATTCCTTCAGTAAAATGAGGGAAGTTGTTGCCTAGGTGACAGTGGTAACATCTTCCGATGTTCCACTAGTCTTGGCATTTTGTGAAGGCTTTACACTGGGGTGTTAGATTGTGTGGTAACAGGAAGAATTTCCCAGATGTTTTCTGCAGATCCAAGTATGGAAATGTGGTTTCCATATTTTTTTTGGAAGTGATTCTTAGAAACACGCCTCGAGGGGCTGTACTGATTAATATGAACTTCCTTCAGCTTAGATGCCACAGGTTTTGAGGGTTATCTATTTTTCCCAAATCAATTGGGACTTGCACCAGGCCTCATCTTTTTGTATAACAGTGTGCCATTTAGGTGGGTTAGATCACAATGAGAATGGAACCCTGATGAACAGCTTACAACTCCATAACCTTACTAGTGAATCAAAGCCCTGTAGGAAATTTTAATTTATTTGGGTGGGTGGTACTTTCAAGTTAGAAACTTAAAAAAAAGAAACAATGAATAAAACTATGAAGAAGGAGAAGTCAATTCTTTTGTGTAAGTTCCTGCCCATACATCTGTGCAGTGTATGCACTTGCACACTATGCATACATCCGTACATTGAAATACCTTTTCCTGACTTTGAAATGCTGTTTCTGAAGCCTGTATCATTTCCAATTCTTGTACCCATTTTTGAGCTCAAGGTGACATAGCTATATCCCATGTTGTTTTATCCTGATTCCTGACAATGAAACATAACAGTGTGTTATTGGTCATTTGAGAAAATATTAGATATAGTCTAATTTCATTTGTTGTCAATAATTTAAAATTCCACTATCTACCCCTTTAAGAGATGCAATGATCATGAACTATGGAAATGAAAATATATGCTACTTATGAGAAGATAAAAGCATCTTGAAAGTTTTATTGAAGGGTGGCTCGTACCACTCTTTGGTGCAGTGCTTGCACATGGAGGCACCTGGGATGTCATTGAATTTTGAAAAACTTTTTGATGTTCTCAGACTGGTGTGAACTTTCAAGTTAATTATTTGAGGGTACAATATACAGTTTGTATAGCACTACTGCGACTGTTATTGTGAAGATATTGGGTGACACCAAAAGCAAGGCTTTTCTTGAAATTCAGAGGTACTACTTGTGTCTAGTAACCAGGAATGGATGATGCCTTTTTATAAACACTGTTCCATATTGTAGTTCTTTGTGATTTCCTTTTTCGGAAAACCCATTTAAGTCTGGATGCTGTGTGTTTGATATTGCTGCAACTTTTAAACTACAATACATGCTGTTTAATTTCATTTGATTCAAAGCAACTTTACCATTAGAGATGAGAAGATACTGCCTTGTTTGTTGAGAGCTGTTACTATTTGTTTATCAGTTTTGACATGCAGAATCTTTGGTATGTATGTACATTTAAAACAGGAACTGCTTCAAATCTTTGGCTTGCCATATATCATTGCTCCAATGGAAGCAGAAGCCCAATGTGCATTTATGGAACTTGTGCACTTAGTGGATGGGGTTGTAACTGATGACTGTGATGCATTCCTATTCGGGGCTGGTACTGTGTACAAGAATATTTTTGATGAGCGGAAGTATGTTGAGACTTACCTTATGAAGGTGTGCAATACTTTCCTATTGGGTCCTTGTCATTGCTTTTTACAAGTTTGGAACAGGAAATAGATGTTTTGTTATTATGTTCAGCATGCTCTCCAGTTTATCAAATCAGACAGCTCATGGTGTATACATGTTTATTACCAACTGTTGTGTGTAGGATGTTGAAGAGGAGCTTGGTTTGAACAGGGAAAAGCTAGTCCGCATGGCTTTGCTTCTTGGAAGTGACTATACTGAAGGTATCAGGTAAAATTTGAATTCTCTGGGTATTTCCAGTTTAGGCTTTGAAATGTAATGGGCTCCTCTTATTTAGAAGGACCAAGATGCTCTTGCCAGTTTTCCATATCTTTGGACTTTTTGGGTTCTTCCACCTAGGAACATGTGAAGTCAATGCCTAAGAAGATCTTGTGGGGAAGTGAGAAGTCTCCACTGTTGATTTTTCTAATTTCCAGATCTGATAATTATTACCTTATGATTTCAAACAAATTTTTAATGCCACTGTTATCATAGAATAATTACACACTAAAAATTTCAACTGAAATAAGACTGCAGCGGAAATAACAGAATCATAGAGAGATAGCCATGCACAATAGACACAACATTTATCTTGGGAAAACCCAAACCCGGGAGAAAAAAACCCAGCAAACTTTTCTCTAGAAGAAATTTAATCCAAGTTCAGAAATACATCACAAGAAAAAATGAAGAATCCAAGCACATAGAAAGTTGCGCCCTAGTGTGAGGAAGATCCCTCAAGCATGGCGCATCACTGGACAAAGATAGCACAACTAGTAGGGGACAACTGGCATTGCAATTGCAAATGTAACTGGCAGCTGCAACTGCAACTGGCAACTAGCAACTAGCACGAAGCAACTGGGCAATGCGCACTAGAAGAGGAGAGCTGATAAGATGTCTAATAATGAAATAATCCAGCCTTTATTTATAATAGTCAAGTCACCTTTATTTTATTTTATCCTTTTGTTGCTTTTACAAGTGTTTCTCCAATGCTTTAATTTAGCCGACTTGATCTTCTTGTCTTCCATTTTCTTCTTGTGATTTCTGGATTCTTCTTCAATGGTTTTCTTTGTATTTTCTTATGGAGAATGACTTCCCGAAGTTGCAAAACTTCAACATTCCCTCAACGAGGGAGACATTCTCCATACTTGGATTTCTTCTGTCATAGAAAAGTTTCTTCATGAGCCATGTTGATGATCTATCTCCACACAACTGTGTTTAGCACCTCGGGTCTCAATGAAGACCACACCTGGACCATTCACCTCCACAAGTACACCCTTGTGAGTGAATGTCACCATAGGTAAACCCCTGTGAGTGAATCTGCCATTCTCCACTGGTTAAACCACCAATCCTGGGAGAATGACGTTCGATGCTATCTGACACGTGGAAGCACCTCGAGTCCACAGGTAAACCCCTGTAAGTAAGGACTACGCCTGGGTCCATTTACCACAAGTACACCCTTGTGATAAATGTATCCTATCTCCATTGGTTTGTAGCCCAATCTAGGAGAAGGTCTTCCAGATGCTTTCCTGGGTCACTCACCACGACAAGTATACCCTTGTAAGTGAGTGTCACTTATGTTGGATTTTCCTTATTTACAGAGCATTAGTGTTACCAGTGTTCTTTTACTTCGTTACCATTAACATATATATCATGTACTAAGCAGTAGGAACATAAACAAGGGACATAAAAGAACACAAGAGATTTATCCTGGGAAGACCCCAAATAGGGGAAAAACCCAACAACCTTTCTTAGATAGATTCCATTCACAAAGCAAGTCCAATCAGATAAACCCTAGCTGAACCAAAAATACCACCCCAGCTGCAGCAACAACACCATACAAAGGTAGCGCACCTCCTCAAGGTGTAGAGCACAAGAGAGACATACCTCCTCCAAACTCGCGCCTTTCTTCTGTGTAGCTGGAAGAGTGCGAGTGAGTGAACAAATGAGCTAAGGCGCCTCCTTATTTATAGTCTTCTTGTCCTTCTAGCTTGGCCGACTTCTGGGAAGGTGTCTTTTCATTATACTTTATTCTTCTGGGTCAACTTCTCTTCTAAGGTATTTCAACATCTGTCCAATGGATCTCTTGCTTCCGGAATCTTCTCTGCATCTAAGAAAGGTCTTCTAGGAGGAAAAGATCCTCCCGCTCTACCAAAACATCAACACTCCCTCTTAGCTAGGGAGGCATCTTTCACGATGTCTTCATCTGGTAGTCCATTGACTACTCTGCAATCTGCTAAAAGGCACACGTTTGCTACAATGCCTTTGGTAGCTCGAATCATCAGGGACAGTCTTTGCGATCAAATGATAGCACAAACAACTACATCCAAATGATCTGGTAATCTCCATGACAATCAGCTAGTAGCACACAACTACTACAATGTCATCCAATAGATCAAAACTGTTGCCAAGTAGTACACAACTACGGTCTAGTGACACACAGTCACTTCCAGTGGAACACATCCACTGTAGTAGCACACAACTACTGTCCAGAGACACACAGTCTCCACTAGTGGTACTCAACCACCGAAGTAGAACACAACTACTGTCTGGAGTCACATAGCCTCCGCTAGTGGAACACATCCACCGAAGCAACACACAAATAGTGTCTGGAGTCACACAACCTCCGCCAGTGGAACACATCCACCGAAGTAGCACACAACTACTATCCGGAGTCACATAGCCTCCGCTAGTGGAACACATCCACCGAAGTAGCACATAATTACTGTCCGGAGTCACACAGCCTTCGCCAGTGGAACACATCCACCAAAGTAGTACACAACTACTGTACGGAGTCACACAACCTCCGCCATAGTCTTACGACTATGTGTGTGATGTTTCTTCTCTCAGTAGGTCCGACAGTGCATTACCCCCTTAGTCACCTCACATGACCGATTCGGGGAACCCTTGGCTAGAGTGGTTATCCGACATGAGAAGAAACAACGACTCCCTCTCAACGAGGGTGGACATTCGACAAAACTCCAAGCTTGTCCTTGAAGTACTCATACTTCACTCTTGACAAGGGATTGGTGAGGATGTTCGCTATCTGCTCGTTTGTGGATATGTACTGGAGCTCCACAAATCCTCTCTGCACCATGTCTTGGATGTAATGATATTTGATCTCTATATGCTTAGACCTGTCATGGAATACGAGGTTCTCGGTAAGCTTCACGCAACTTTGATTGTCACAATGTATCAAAGTTATTTCCAATTTTAGATCAAATATTCTGACTAGCAACTTCTGGAGACACACTGCTTCACGACTTACCACACTTGCTGCGATATACTCTTCTTTTGATGTACCGAGTGCCATTGATGTCTGCCTCCTGCTCAACCATGAGATCATGCTTGATCCAAGACTAAAATAACATCTAGAAGTAGTCTTCCGATCCACTGCACTCCCTAACCAGTCATAATCTGTATATCCCTGCAGCTTTACATCTCCACTTGAGACATATCTCAATCCATATCCAATCGTACCACGAAGGTACCTCAACATATGCTTTGCTGCCATCCAATGTACCTGTCTAGATTCAACCATGTGTTGACTCCAGGTATTCATTGCAAAGCATATGTTTGGCCTGGTGTTAACCAGGTACAACAAGGATCCAATCAACTGTCTGTACATCGTGGGATCTACCAAATCTGAAGATTTGTCACTCAAGAGCTTCAGATTTATCGTCATAGGTGTGGTCATGGACTTGCAGTCCATCATCCCTAATTTCTTCAGGATCTCAACAGTATATTTTCCTTGGCTAAAGAAAATGTCATTTGATCTCTGCCACACTTCCAATTCCAAGAAGTAATGCATCAGACCTAGATCTTGTTGATGATTGCAGCTTCATGAGGCATTCTCCAGATCATACTCCTCTGGACTAAGTTGAGGTGATCTGTGAGAACACCTATGTGATAGGTGAGTCGTACTCCTCTGGAGTGAGTTGAGATGACTTGTGTTGGTCTCTTGTCGTGCTCCTCTGGACTGAGTTGAGATGACCTTAGATGGTCTCCTATCGTACTCCTATGGACTTAGTTGAGGTGACTTGAGATGGCTCTCCAGTTCATACTCCTATGGATTTAGTTGAGTTGATCTGTTTGAGAGTGACGTCCCTTATGGTTGAGCACATCTGGACTTGTCCCTAGTGGTAGAGCACTAGAGGATGTGTGTGAGACCCCTTGCTATATTGTCAAAGAGTAAGACTATTGTGAAACCCTAATTTGTATTGTGAAGGGTACAAGTCGGCCCTACTGTGTAAAGATAATTAATATTGTGTAAAAGATTAATTATATTATTGAGTT
>ML860035.1:9560-24416 GCA_009831015.1 Picea engelmannii
TTGATCCTACAGCTCTATGTGGTTGATTTCAAAGAGATAATAATATATGCTTATTTATTTTTCTTAGATAAAACTGTGGGTTAGGTTTTGAATTTTAGGTTTTGATCTCGAAACGTTCAAAATTAATTCGGAATAAAACTGTGGGTTAAAACTGTGGGTTAGGTTTTGAATTTTAGGTTTTGAATTCGAAACGTTCAAAATTAATTCGGAATAAAACTGTGTGTTAGGTTTTGAATTTGGAACGTCCAATTTGAATTCGGAATAAAACTGTGTGTTAGACGGGCAATCTTGACATTGTATCAATTAAGTTTTTTTTTATAGTTAAATTGAAGATTTTTACTCAACGAGGAATTTTATAACAGCAGATACCTTTCGGCGTTCTCCAGCCTCGAGTTAGAGGCTGTGCTAGTATATATGTACATTCAAAATTTATTTAGGTCAAAATTAGTTATATATGTGCACAAACCCCAATTTCTTCTCTTTTTCATTGGAGATTAATTATTGAGAAATCCAAGTTCAAAATGAAATTCCAAGCTAAATTAAAATATCTATTATAATGGCATGTGACTTAGGTCAGGATCAACGTCACCATCCTTAGAGCTAGTTTCTAGTTTGAATGTATAAAATTAGCCATTTCTTCATTTTAATTCAATTTTTATAACTAAATTCTACATGCCCTATTACTTTGTTGCACCAACATGCAGGAGTTTGCATAGATATGCTAAAGGCTATGATGGGAAAGGGTAGGTGAAATAGAGAGATCAATTACAAGCCAGTCTAAGGGTCAAATGGAGTTTGTAAAGGAGACAACACCAATAAGTGAAAAAAATCCCACAATTGTAGAGTCATCAAGTAGAAGGAAAAATAAGTATTCCATAGGAAAGAAACAAGTCATGGACACTTGGGTTGCTAGAGATGCTAAATTTCCTACTTATGCATACACCTCACATACTACTAGTTTTGATGGAGAAAAAGTGTATTTCAAGGAAAGAAAAGAAATAGAGATCCCTATGGAACAAAATTTCAAAGAATCCTTCATACACCATGTAGTATCCATATCTCCAATGATGACATATGTAGAAGTAATCATGTACCTAATTTAGGACACAAAGGTTAGAACAAAAAGGATTCTAAACGAATAGGGAAGGTGTATTGGATCATTCATGTTAGCTAATTTTGAATCCTATTATAAATTATTAAAGGTTGAAATTCATTTCTCGAATGACTAGTTGATAGTTTTTATGTGTGAACATATCCGCTATAACATCTATTAGAGTATAGTTTCCATATCCTTAGCATTATTATCTCACCTAAGTACTTTAGATCTTGGTATCATGATTCTAATGGTCCAATTTTGACTAATTTTGACCAAGTGAGCGATAAGAGTGCTCCATCCCTATATTTAAGGGGGAATCCACTATTATTAGCTAATGAAGGAACACTTCCCAAATTTTCCTTGATTTTAGGATCTTATCCCCTTATTTTAGGATCTTATCCCCTTATTTTAGGATTCTATTTTCTATGTTTGAGTTCCTGGAGTGATTCAAGGAACCTTATCTCACAAATCAAGGAAGGGAAGTGATTTACTTTGCCTTTTTTTTTTTTATCTTTTTCCTAGATTAGATTTTTTTTTAGGTATTTGAGCCACCACTTATCATGTTGGGGATGTTAAGAGATAGTTAAATCATTTGTGAGAGATTGCATGGATAACCAAGGCATACAAGCTCTAGTTTAATCCAAACCGGGTCTTCAGTCATCACTCATATAATTCGAATTGCCTCCTTTAGAATTCAAATTGTTTTATCTACTCATATTTTTCATTCATTTTGTAATTAATGAGAGTTGAGTTGTGTGCTCCAAGATTTTTCTCTTCTCACTCTCTCCTTTATTTTTGTCTTGTAATCTCTAAGATTATTTCTATTCATTATATTTCTAGATATCTTTGATCTCTTCTAGGTGATCATCAAATTTTACATGGTATCAGAACAAGATGGAATATAAGAGGAGCATATTGTTTCTTCCAAGAAGAAGACACATCAAGGGTAGCAACAATAGATAATATGGATCAAACCCAACATATTATTCTTACTACATTCAACTACCATGAGTGGAATTCTAAGGCAATTATTCTCTTGAGGAGTAAGGGTTTTTATAGGATTATTATGGGACAGGGAGATGAACCAAATTTTGTAGTGGAGAAATAAAAGTACTTTAATAGAATGGATGATGCCTTTGGGTTGTTTTTTCTTTCAATGTATCTATATATTCAATTTCATATTGCATCTTCCAAAAAACTGAATGAATTATGGACCACCATAGAGGGTCTTTTTGGGAAGTAGGATATGATGCAGGTACACCAATTGGAGAACGAGCCCATTACTTTGAGCCCAGGTAACTTCAACATTATTCAGGAAATTTTCACTAAGCTTAAAGAATTGTTATTTTATCTCAAGTTTTGTGATATTGAGAAGACAAAGGATTAATTGGTACTCTCTATTCTCACAAAACTAGGAATACAATACTCAATATTTCTATCTTCCTTCTATACTACAAAACTAGTTATGGTAACCACATGGAAAATGACATTCTTAGATGATTTTGATGTCACACTCACTATAGAACAAGATAAGCTAGTTCATATGGGTTCCCTCAAGTCCTAAATGGCCCATTCCCTTGCAATAAATGAGGGAGATAAGACATGCATCAATATAGAAAAGAAAAACAAAGGTAAGAAAGACCCAAATTGGAAAAAGGGTCCCAATCCTAAATCCAATGAGGATAAATCCAACCCCAAGGGGGGGAGAACAAGGGAAAATAAAAGTATAGCTACCATAATATAGGTTTTCACCCTCATAATTCATGCATGAGGAATATCATAGATCAGACAGTACAAACTCTTTAGCAAAAAAATATAGCAATGCCATAAAATGCTAGGAAAAAGTATGCTAAAAGGCTTCTTGATGATCGAGGTAAACGTATAGAAGGTCATTATTTGGTTGTTATTTATTCATAAAAAACCACATATATTATTGATGCAGGTGCCTCTAATCACTTGGAAACATCTTGATATTCCTTCACTTCTTTTGAGCCTTGTACTTGTCCTCCATTCTAATGGGAGATGACACACGTGTTCCAATATGTGGGAAAAAGGTAGGATTGATCTAGATGGTGGGTATTTCAAAATGTGTTGCATATTGTACCCTCGTTGTATACAATTTTTCTATCCATATCACCGATCACATGTTAAGTTTCTATAAAGCAAGTGGTTTTCACTTTGGATTCAATAATGATTTCATATATTTTTGTTGGGTCACGAGTTGTTATCAGGATAACAAATCATCAATCCAGGTTATATAATTTTTCCCATTTCATTCCCAATTCCTCTACTACTTTACTTATAACCCATGGTAATGAAGTTATCCTTTTATGACATGATAAAATTATTACAAAAAAACTCTTCATTGAGAGACGTGTTAAATTTGAAGAAGGCCCTATGCATGCACTTTAGGAGGAACCCATTACAGATCCACTGGTTCTAGTCAATGTAGAATTTTCTAATTTAAATAATATTTTAGATGATGATGGGGAAACAAGTGACTTATATGAGTAGGTCATTAGATATCCGATGTTGAGAAAATTTTTGGATAACATAATCTACAATAAAAGGAATATTTAGTGGGTGATACAATAGATACACGAAGGACTAGATTTCAGTTTTAGGGTGCTCCACAAGAAATATTTGCTACCAATCCTTCGATTCATATTTATTGATACATGGTATCCACATTAGATATGAAATATTATTCAAAGGTTGTAAGAAACCCCTATTGGGATGATTCTGTGGATGAGGAATATGATTCCCTCATCCATAATCAAACTTGGGAGTTGGTTCCACTTCCTCCTAATAGGAAGCTTTTTCGGTGTAGATGGATATACCAAAAAAAATGGTAGTATATGAGATTGTTAAAAAGTAAAAATATCATCTTGTAGCTAAGGGATTCTTACATGTGCATGTGATTGACTACACAAAGAACTTTTCACCAGTTGCAAAGATGGACTCCATTAGACTAGTTCTATCCATTGCAACAGTCATACATTTGGAGGCTCACCACATGGATGTGAAGAGTGACTTCATTTATGGAGACCTTGAGGAGGGATCTATATGGATTATCCATAGGAATATGTCTAGGATTATCCACTTATTTGTAAGTTAAGGAAGTTTTTTTATGGCCTAAAGAGAGCACCCTGAGGATGGTATGTAAAGATGAACTATTTCTTGTTGTCACATGGATTCTCCCGATGCCATTCATATACGAATGTGTATATGATGAGACATGTGGATTCATTTTTATTGATAGTTCTTTATGTCAATGATTAACTTATTATAGGTAGCTCAACATCATCCATTGATTCAAGAAAGTATTCATTGCATGGCAAGCTTTCGATGATAGATATGGGATTGTTGCACTATTTTCTTATACTTGAGATCAACCAATCTGATTCAGGGATCAAGATGACACAGTCCAAGTATGCCCAGGATCTTCTTATCAGGTTTCAGATGTCAATTTTCACATGCAACTCTATGTGGCTAATTTTCATATATGAAAATTGCTTCTTAGCGATTTAATAGTAAAACCATAGCTATAATCATTGAACAATTTTACACTTAAAATTATTGACTGAAATTATATGCAGTGGAAACAACAATATCAGAGATGAATCATCAATACAAATTTCTATTCTTTAACTTTATCAATTTTAGAAATTCCAAGGGAAAAACCAACCCTCTGAGCCAATACAATGTCACCAAAATTTGAGGAAAAAATTTTCCTCCAATAACTAGAAAATCAGAAAACCAAATCTCAACAAATCCTTGGAAATTCCCCCTACCTAAAACTCTATTGTAGATCACCTGCACGACCTGCTAATGTCACTTGTCATCATGTACGGATCTTCTCCTACCCTTCAAACCTTGTATGTGATGCACCTTAATGCAACCCGCGTACATACGTGAATGTGCCCAATGGAACCCGTGTATACAGGATTCACCTTCTTGCAACTAGCATACATATGTGACTGTGTTCTCTACAATCCGCATATATACATGATTCCTCCCACTCCAATTTGCGTATAAGTACATAAAACTTGTATAGACACCTCCTTACAATTCTCTCTCTTGACTTGCTCTCTTCTAGTTCAGATTTTCCACCATTGCAAAATTTCCCTTCGTTGAAATCAAAAAGCCTCCTAGCACAAGTGTAGACTCACTTATGCTAGCTCCATCATGTCTCCACACACTCTACATAATATGAAATGTCACAATGACCTCTCTCCTTTATATACAAGTCTTATGGATTAAGATAGAATCCCCTCCACAAGTCAACATCAAACTATACTTTCTCGTGGGTGTGAATTCCCAACACAAACCCACAAAGCCCACTACCAAACCCATAAATCCCCAAATTCATTCCAATGGAATTTTTCTCTAAACAAAGAGTGTGATGTGGTTCCCATGACGATTCCCACATTCCCAACACTTAGGCGACATGAGAATACCCGCTTGAAGGTACAAAAATAAACACTCCCTCTTAGTGAGGTAGGTATTCTCACCACACTCCACAATCACCTGGAAGTAGCTCTGTCTCCCACAGTGGAAGTGACTCTATATCCTCTACCACAACTCTAATCCAATCCACCTGAATGGATTCTCCCTCTATGAATGAAGCAAATCCTACTCTTCTGTCTTCTTGAGTATCTACCTCCTTTATCACAATAGAAAAACCTGCTGAAAGAAATAGATCCTCCATGGAGGGAACACAACTCCTAGAAGCCTCCTGACTCTAAACCTTATGCCTGGCATCCTCAACCCATGAAACCTACCTGTTAGTCCTGAAAATATGCCTTTATCCCACCTAAACATAAGGGGGAACTCCCTTTGAATGGATGACTCTCCCTCTGAGCCAACTGACTCTCTTTGATATTAGGCTCCCTTTGAGTCTGCATGCTCCCTTTGAAACCTAAATCCCTCTGATTCTATACAATATTTAGAGCCATCTAATCCCTTTGAACTTACTAGCCTCCTCTAAATTTGGACTCCCTCTGAGCCTCCTGATTCCCTCTGAAGTCAGACTCCCTCTAAGTCTCCTAACTCCCTCTAAATTCAAACTCCCTTTGAGTCCACATAACATCTATGGATACCTTCTCCCTATCCATCTTCCTCTGCACATTCTTGGGTGGATTATCCTCCCCAATGGATCCCAATGACTGAATCCCTCTTAACTATGTATCCTTCTAAGCTTGTACCACTGGTGGAGATACCTACTTCACCATTGGTGGAGCTACATGTTCCCTCTAAACTTACGTTGTTGGTGGGGCCACCTACCTCATCACTGGTGGAACTACCTCCTCCCTCTATACATGTGTTATTGGTGGGGACACATTCCTCACCACTGGTGGAGCTACCTGTTCCTCCTCATCTGTAGCTCTCCTCTTGTTGGTAACAACATGCATAGGATGGTCCCTTAACCTATATACTTTCCCTCTCTAACTCCAAGACCACTGTTGTTCTTGGGATAAATCCTCTAGGCATCTAATAACACCTGTCCATCCTAGAACAAAACTGCATATCCATACTCATCGTTGAGGCTGAGAACACACTCATGGAACCCATAAAATATTTTCCACTAATAACACATCCCTTGACTCCATCCAAAACGACATTGTACCACATCCCAGTACTACATTCTTGGTCCCCACACCAAGATCCTCATACATACTCGAGTCAAACTCTTTGAATCTCTTGATCAAATCATATTCCCCTATCATGTGCCAGTGGCTCCCACTATATAAGAACCATGCAATCCTCCAAGGAGAGAATCTTGCTTACCTAAGTCATGACCATCTAATGAACTTTTTCCCAAGTCCATCATCCAAGTCATCCTTGGACTCTAACCGAGTCTCCTCCTAGATATAATTAGTCCATAGTCTGTCAAACCTTGGAAACACCTCTCATTCACAGATGATCTAGGTGGATATCGGTGGCCACCCACCTCTTATAAATAGCTCACATATACTTTTCATCTTGGTATTTTGTTTCAAGATTTTCAGGTGCTAAAATTCTGGGGTCGTTTTGAGGCCCTAAATAACATTTTTTAGGCTTTCCATAGTCACATTGAAGACGAGTCAAAGTGTGATGGAAAAATTTTTAGTCCTCGAATAAACCTTTCTAACGGGATATTGTGTACCTAAAATGGATATTGTATGCAAAAGTTACGACCTCAGGAAGTTGATGTACCAACTTACCCCATCAAGGCCCACATGAATTTTGGTACTTCATCTCCTAGGGTTAGGTTTTTGGATGTCTAGGGTTTTATGATTACTTATTGATGCTAAAAAGGCTTGGAGGCCTCATTGTAATTTTCTCAGGTGAATGCGCGTAGCTTCTACATCTCTTCTCAAAGATCAACTACTGTCATTCGAGCAAGATTGTTTCATTCCGTATTTTACAATTTCAATAGATTTCTTTAATGAAAAGAAGTTAAGTTTCAATGTATATCTCTTATTGATCATTGTATCTCTATTTTAATGTTATATATATTCATTTCATTTCATTTTTCTCACAAATATGGATGAATGGTATTAGAGTGGTTTTCTCTTCATTTGTTTCTCTATGTATGTCCCCAACAAGGTTAGGGTATAAGTAGTTGGGAATTGAACTAGTTGAGCCTTTGCAAGATCGACCTCACTGAACCTAATGACCACCCATGGGGGAAGAAAAGAGAGATGATATGATGGATATTTTTTCTCAAATCCTTCAGTGATTGCCAACAGGCAATGCATCTTCCTCAAGCGGAGGTGTCGCCCCCTTCAAGGTATAGATCAATTTTGATATTCCTATATTTGAAGGTCAAATAGATGTAGATGTTGTAGAAAAATGGTTAAACCTTCTAAAAGGGTTATTTTATTTCCATAACTTTTGTTATAAGGAAAATATTACATTTTCTCTCCTTAAGGCCATCCCCCATGTCAAATATTGGTGGGAGAATTTCTATGAGAAAAAGGAGACATAGGAATCTACATTATTTGTAGTCGCACCCACTTGGTGTTTTTTTAGGGATTTTATTAAGGAATAATAATAACCTATTGGAAGTTATGATGACTTATATAGAAGATGGACCACACTGCGACAAAAAAGGGACAAAACAATGTTAGGGTTCACCGATGGCTTCCATACCTTGTGCACCAAGTTGGGTATCAAAGACTCTGAGTGACATTTGGTGCTCAAGTATCCTAGTGGTCTGCATTGATACATCCATGTAGAAATAGATTTTCTAGACATCTCATCCTTGGGTGTGGCCTATCAATATGTTGTCAAAATAAAGAAGAATCTTAACCAAAAGATGAAATAGTTTGGGTTTGTGAACCCCTCACAAAAGAAGCAGGGAAAAGGTAGCCCCAACCTGCAGAACAAAGGACAAAGAAAGGATGGAAAACGATAGTACAACTAGTCTAAGCCACAAAAAAAGAAGGACAATGGGAATACAGATAAAGACATTGGGAAGTGGTGCGAGTTCAATAAGATCCCTTGGAATAACACCGTTGAATGCTTCTCAAAGTAATCATTGGTGGCCGAGGTGAAAGCCTCTGAATCAGACGTGGTTTTCGAATCTTAGTCAGAACTAGAAAAATGGAGACAGAGCATTGACTCAGAACCCATTGCCACCATTGCTACCACCAAGATCCAGCCCAATGAACTGTATGAACCAAAGGAAGGTGAGTGCCTCTTTCATTCACATATGTGGGTGAAGGGTACTATCATGCTCTTCATCATTGACAATGGTAGCCAGAAGAAACTCATCTCAATGAAGTTCATTAAGCAGTTGACTCTACTGACAACACCACACCCACAACCGTACACGATTGGATGACTCCACCAAGGGATAAATCTTTGTGCCATCCAACAGTGCCGCCTACCCTACGACATCAAGCCCTTCAAAGATGATGTATTGTGTGATGCCACTCCTCTTGAAGTTTGTGATGTTCTTTTGGGTCAACCTTATTTATGGAAACATCATACTATATATGATTCTAGGCCTTGTAGTGTATTATTACTTTGGATAGGAAATTGTACATGATACCGGAGGTAGTCCCACTTGAAAGGTCATCTCTTAGACCGAGAAGTTTTTCTTCTTCGTAATTCACACTCAAAGTGAGTGGAAGGTTGCAACCACATCCATGGCCTCCATGACAATTCTCTCCATGCAGCAGAAGCAAGTGGATAAGGTTGTGGAAGAATAAAAATACATATTCTCCTCACCAACTGGGGTGCCTCTTCACTGTTAGTTTAAGCATTCAATCGATCTGACCCCTAGCGCACCTCTACCCAATGGGACAGTATATCTCCACTCTCTATCAGAAAATGAAGAAATAAAGCGCCAGATCTAAGAGCTTCTTGAAAAGGGGCACATTTGACCAAGGTCATCGCCTTGTGGAAGTCCAATCATGCTTGTGTAGAAGAAAGACGAGACCTGGTGACTCTGCATTGGTTACTGGGCCCTAAATAAAATCAGAGTTAGGAATTGGTACCCAATTTCCCGAATTGACAATCTCCTTGACTAGCTCAAGGGGGTCAAATACTTCAGTAAGATTGATCTGAATTTTGGCTACCACCAGGTCCCAATAGAGTAGACCAATGTATGGAAGACTTCCTTCAAGTCCAGAGAAGGTCTTTTTGACTGGCTAGTCATGCCATTTGACATGGAGAATGCTCCAACAACTTTCATGAGGATGATGGATGATATTTTGTGACCTTTCACCAATTATTTTATGGTGTTGTATTTGGATGACATCCTCATCTTCAACAAGAGTTGGGAAAACACTTGCAACATATTCAATAGGTTATTCACACTCCACGACAATATAAGATATATGAAAATTTGGAAAACTTCTCATTCGTCATGATCAAGGTCCAATACCTAGGCTACATTGTTGATGAGCATGGGGTGCATGTTGATCCTGCCAAGATCTAGGTCACTCATGATCGGACAACCCCAACCACACTCACTAAGATTTGGAGCTTCTTATTCCTTGCCAATTTCTATCACATGTTCATGTTGGGATTCTGCTACATTGCATGGGCCCTCATCCAAGTGACTAGGGGTGGTGGCAAGGAATTTTTTTTGTGGGGCCAGTCACAACATAAGTGTTCGATGATTTGATGAAGCGCTTGTTCTCAGCCTCAATGCTTTCATTACCCGACCTGCAATTTTTTTTTGAGATTGAGATAGATGCTTCATAATATGTTGTGGACACCATTCTCACTTAGCATGGACATCTCGTGGCCTATCATAGTGAGAGACTATCATATACCATCCGTAAGTACCCCACTTACGACAAAGAAATGTACTCCATTGTAAAAGTTTGTCGCTAGTGGAGGAATTACATTCTCAAGAAGGAGATAGTCATCCACATTGATCATAAGCCTCTCCAGTTCATGCAGACACAAGTAAAATTGCAAAATGACTGTCATCAAAAGTGGTCGACATACTTGCAACAATTCCATCTCAACGTCAAGTATAAGGTAGGGATCATCAAACGCGTCATTGACTGCCTTAGTCGACCTTCAATTGCAACACTAACCACAATGCTACACTCTTGTGGACATGACACCTACGGATGGCCCCAAATCTATGAGAGAGATCATGACTTCGCCACTACCTACCATATACTGGGCACAAACACAATTGTCACTGGTTTCCATCTTCAAGACACATTGTTGTGCCATCCAGGCCATATCTGTGTCCCATCAAGTGAGAGAAAAGATGATTTGGGAAGCTCACTATAATTGGGTGGAAGGACACTTTGACGTAGAAAAGACAATGGAAGTGATGCAACAACATTTCTATTGGTCGAAACTTCAACAAGATGTCAACAAATATATCACGTCCTACACGGTCTATGCCATTGCCAAACCAACCATTAAGAAAAAGGCATGTAAACCCCTCTACCTACTCCCTATAGGCCATGGGAAACCAATTCGATGGACTACATGTCAGGCCTTCCTTCAACCAATCAAGGAAATGACTATGTTTTTGTGGTTGTTGATCGATTTTCCAGGATGGCGATTATGGCCACCTGCAAGAAGAGCATCGCAATGGAGGCCACTGCCAATATCTTCTTTAAACAAATATGGGTACATTTTGGGATGCTACAAATCATTATCTCATATCGGTACATTTGGTTCCTCCACACATTCTAGTCGAGCATCTGGTCATGGCTAGACACCAATCTCACCAAATCCACTGCCTTCACCCCCCAAATGGATGGCCAAACCAAGGTCGTCAACAATATGATCATGTATATATTTCACATGTAAAATTACAAGAATATGCATGCATGGGATGAGATTATTCCCTATGTTCAACACACTTACAAAAGAGCCATACATAGCTCAACCGACCACAATCCCTTTTAGGTGGGGTTGAGATTTCAACCATTGGGTCCCATGGATGTTGCACTACCCCTTGCATCCACATAGGAATAATCGTCCCATGCCCAAACCAAAGCTGACAAAGCCACCTGGCTCATTGAATGAATCCAACACATCCGGCAACAGGTTCATGATATTTTTCAAAAGTCCAATTCCAAGTACAAGAGGCCCCATGATCAACACCAGATGCCACACAATTTTCAGGTAGGAGATAAAGTTTGTTTGCACTTGCAGAAAAAATGACTTACAGACCCATCAGAAGCTTCGTCCACTCCACTATGGACCTTACATCATCACCAAGGCTATGGGTGACAATGCTTTCGAACTTAACATTCCCTCCTTCCTTGGCTTACACCAAGTATTTAATGTGGACCTCCTTCGGCCATACTTTCCACCATTATTAGACACCTTAAAGATAGCAGAGAAGTTGACGCTGATAGATATAAACCTTGACTGCATAGAACATGCATCCACTGATCATATCGTGGACACATAGGTCAAGGGAAATCATCAACAAAATCTTGAACTTTATCATGTTGTCAAAGCGGGGTAGTGCCCGCACCAAGGCAAGTGGCTCACCCAGGGCCAAATTCAACAGAAATTTCTTCATTTGATGGGGGAACTAAATGCAATGGAGAGCATTGCTTCCTAAGGGGGGAGGATTGATCCAAGTGGATATCGATGACCACAAAACTTTTCCAATTAGCTCACATACAATTTTAATCTTGGTAGATTTTTTCTAGCTTTTTGGGTCCTAAACTTTTAGGGTCGTTTTGAGGCCCTAAATAATGTTTTTTTTGGCTCGCCACAATCACATTGTATATAGAGTCACAGTGTTATGGAAAAATGTGTATTCCTTGGATATACATTCCCAACAGAGTATCGTGTGCCTAAAATCAAGATCGTATGCAAAAGTTACGACCCCGGGAAGTTGATGTACCAACTTACCCCATCGAGGCCCATATGAATTTTGGCACTTCATATCCTAGGGTTAGTTTTTTGGATGTCTAGGGTTTTTTATTACTTATTGATGCTAAAAAGGCATGGAGGCCTCATTGTAATGTGCTCAAGAGAATGCACATAGTTTCCACCTCTCTTCTTAGAGATTAGCTAACGCCATTCGAGCAAGATTGTTTCATTCTGCATTTTACAGTTTCAACATATTTCTTTATTGAATAGAAGTTAAGTTTCACTATATCTCTATTATTTTTCACCGTATCTTTGTTTTAATGTTATAGATCCGCATTTCATTTTGTTCTGCTCACAAATATAGATCAACAGATCCCCTACACAAATGGTTACCAAGACCTGGGAAGAACTCTCAGTGTCTACGCACATGCTACAACCGATCATGTGTCCTCTCTCTGAAGATTGTGGAGCTGTGGATGGGTACTCACTCCCTCCACAACTCATATCTGCAAGTGTCCTCATCCTCTTGGGTCAAATGCATCATACATCGTCGTACCTTAACAATGTACAACTCTTCGACCCAATGAAGACTCTATATCTTCAACTTGACATATGCATGAAGCCATCTCATCCATGACAAAGAACCCAAGCTATACCCATTACAACTCACCATGAAAATCCACTGGAAGTCCATCCAAAGGATTGTAACCTGCCACACAACATACTACTGTGATTCGGGATCTCCACCAATCCACCAAAATTCCCAACCTACCACACCACCGAGCTGCAATAGTCAAAAACTATGTTTATGAACTATCTACTCCATGTCTCAAACCATAAACCATCTATCTTGTTTCCACCTAAAACCATCACTGTAGCTCTGTCTTAGAGATAACTCCTCAACATTGCTACAACTCCCTCTCAGATCTATCACCCGTGACATGCTCAGAACAAGAACAAGAACTCTACAACCAACTGTAGAAACTATGTGTCTCAAGATGATATCTTCTATTAAAATTCCAAGCTATGAAACCATGCCAATTTTCACATGCACCTTTATGTGACTAATTTTCAAATTTTCAAATTACTTCCTAGTGATCTAATAGTAAAACGTTATCTGTTATCACTAAACAATTTTACACTGAAAATTATTGATTTAAATTATATGCAGTGGAAACAACAAGATTAGAGATGAATCATCAATGCAAATTTATGTTCTGTAACTTTATCAATTTCAGAAATTATGAGGGAAAAACCATCCCTCCAAGACAATACAATGTCACTAAAATTTGAAGACAACTTTGTCCTCCAATAACCAAAAAATCAAAAAACCAAATCTTAGCAAATCCTTGGAAATTTCCTCTACGCACAAATCTACTACAGATCACTTGTATGGCCTACTAATGTGATATGTCAACATGTACAAACCTGTTCCTACCCATATAACCTTGTAGACTATTCACCTTATTACGCTCACGTACATACATGACTATGCCCACTGCAACCCGCGTATACACAATTCACCTTCTTGCAACCAATGTAGATACGTGATTGTGTATCTGCAACTCGCATACATACGTGATTCCTCCCAATGCAATTCACGTACAAGTATATAAAACTTGTATAGACACCTTCGTACAATTCACTCTCTTGACTTCCTCTCTTCTAGGCCATATTTTCCATCATTGTAGAATTTCCCTTTGTTAAAATCACCAAGCCTCCTAGCACAAGTGCATACTCACTTATGCTAGCTCCATCATGTCTCTGCACACTCTACACGATACGAAATGTCATAATGACCTCTCTCCTTTATATACAAGTCTTAGGGGTCAACATAGAAGCTCCTCCACAATTAAACATCAAATTATACTTTCTTGTGGGTGTGAAGCCCTAACACAAACCCATAAATCCCACTACCAAACCCATGAATCCCTTGCTTCATTTCAATGACGGTTTTCTCCAAACAAAGAGTGTAATGTGGTCCCCACGACGATTCCCACATGCTCAACACTTAGGCCACATGAGAATACTTTTTTGAAACTACAAAAATCAACATCAGATGATGTATTGTAAACCAACAACATCACCATTTCTTTCTGGGGTGAAGCTTGAGGATGGGGGTACTACACCTTTGTTGGATAGTATTAGGTACAAGCAATTGGTTGGGAGTTTCATGGTTGGGAGTCTCATGAGCTATAGTGGATTGGTATATGAGACCTCCTTGTTCGTGGGATAAGGGACCCCCTCCACCCAACGATTTGACTAATAAAGTCTAGAGGTATAATACCCTATGCCCCTCTGAATTTAAACTTGTGACCTCTTAAGAGGAAACACATGTTCTTAACCATTAGACCCACTCAAAATTTATATATAACATTTTAATTTTCTTTTAATATTTAAAAAAAGTAATGTGAAAAAATATTTTAAATTTTTTTATATTGTAATGACATAAATAATAT